>JAJQKJ010000845.1:435000-450000 GCA_029574335.1 Rana kukunoris
TTGTAGGAGGAGCCCAGAGATCAGACTGTAACTTTGTAGGAGGAGCCCAGAGATCAGACTGTAACTTTGTAGGAGGAGCCCAGAGATCAGACTGTAACTTTGTAGGAGGAGCCCAGAGATCAGACTGTAACTTTGTAGGAGGAGCCCTGAGATCAGACTGTAACATTGTAGGAGGAGCCCAGAGATCAGACTGTAACATTGTAACTTTGTAGGAGGAGCCCAGAGATCAGACTGTAACTTTGTAGGAGGAGCCCAGAGATCAGGCTGTAACATTGTAGGAGGAGCCCAGAGATCAGACTGTAACTTTGTAGGAGGAGCCCAGAGATCAGACTGTAACTTTGTAGGAGGAGCCCAGAGATCAGACTGTAACTTTGTAGGAGGAGCCCAGAGATCAGACTGTAACTTTGTAGGAGGAGCCCAGAGATCAGGGTGCAACATTGAAACCTGATGTAAGGAGAGCTCTTGATGGGGGATACCTGATGTAAGGGGCACGCTGATGAGTAGTCATGATGTAAAGAGGGACTTTGACAGGGACATCACATGTAAGGGGGCACTCTTGATGGGCACACCTGATGTAAGGGGGCACTCTTGATGGGCACACCTGATGTAAGGGGGCACTCTTGATGGGCACACCTGATGTAAGGGGGCACTCTTGATGGGCACACCTGATGTAAGGGGGCACTCTTGATGGGCACACCTGATGTAAGGGGGCACTCTTGATGGGGACACCTGATGTAAGGGGGCACTCTTGATGGGCACACCCTGATGTAAGGGGGGCACTCTTGATGGGCACACCTGATGTAAGGGGGCACTCTTGATGGGGACACCTGATGTAAGGGGGCACTCTTGATGGGGACACCTGATGTAAGGGGGCACTCTTGATGGGGACACCTGATGTAAGGGGGCACTCTTGATGGGCACACCTGATGTAAGGGGGCACTCTTGATGGGGACACCTGATGTAAGGGGGCACTCTTGATGGGGACACCTGATGTAAGGGGGCACTCTTGATGGGGACACCTGATGTAAGGGGGCACTCTTGATGGGGACACCTGATGTAAGGGGGCACTCTTGATGGGGACACCTGATGTAAGGGGGCACTCTTGATGGGGACACCTGATGTAAGGGGGCACTCTTGATGGGGACACCTGATGTAAGGGGCACTCTTGATGGGCACACATTTCCATCGCTTGGCATTTGCTGGGACTTGTAGTTCCTGGGTAACAAAACCTACTAGTTTCCCAGCCTTCCTTCCTTCCATGGAAAATGTCTGCCATCTTTTTCCGGATTTTCCCACAAGAATTCCCCCCGGGACGATCCCTCCCGTATTGTTGCAATTATTCCTCGGAGAGAAATGTCTTTTTAAGTGGCGAGCTCAGCGGCTCCCAGGAACCCAACGTTTTTTTTTTTTTCATTCTGCGGCAGATAAATGATTTTTCTGCGCCCAGATCCCTGAAATAAAAAAAAAAAAGCGATTGAAATTCCTCGCTGTGCGGCAGAGATTTACAGAGATGGGTCTGCAACTTATTTGGGAGCTGGGAAACGCATGTATGATTGCTGCTGTCTCCCCTCTAATCCCCCCCCCCCCCCCCAAAGTGATTGATGGCATGAAAGCCTGCAGCGATGGGTGTCTGAGCTTTGATGTGCAAACTTCACATGCTGCACCGATCGATCGATCGCATCAAAGCCCAGCGGAGGGCCGACGCAGGACAGGGAACTGTAAGAAATAATTAGGATGTGCCGCTCATCATTTATACTTTACAGGGGGACCCGTAGATGCGGGGGGTCGGGATTATCCTGAGAGTCCAGGAAATCAGAGATTCACCCCCCACAGGGCGAAGGTTGGGGTGTATCTAAAGCCAAACCCTTTATGGTATAGTGGGGGGTTGGAAGCTCTGTCTGGATTTATCTGTGGCCCCTCTGGGAAGATTGGCCCCTCTATGTTGGTTCTGGGGACCATCACCACACATATTACCATGCCACTGTGCCCCATCAATTGCAGCCACTGTGCCCCATCAATTGCAGCCACTGTGCCCCATCAATTGCAGCCACTGTGCCCCATCAATTGCAGCCACTCTGCCCCATCAATTGCAGCCACTGTGCCCCATCAATTGCAGCCACTGTGCCCCATCAATTGCAGCCACTGTGCCCCATCAATTGCAGCCACTGTGCCCCATCAATTGCAGCCACTGTGCCCCATCAATGGCAGCCACTGTGCCCCATCAATGGCAGCCACTGTGCCCCATCAATGGCAGCCACTGTGCCCCATCAATGGCAGCCACTGTGCCCCACCAATGGCAGCCACTGTGCCCCATCAAACGCTGCGACTGTGCCCCATCAAACGCTGCGACTGTGCCCCATCAAACGCTGCGACTGTGCCCCATCAAACGCTGCGACTGTGCCCCATCAAACGCTGCGACTGTGCCCCATCAAACGCTGCGACTGTGCCCCATCAAACGCTGCGACTGTGCCCCATCAAACGCTGCGACTGTGCCCCATCAAACGCAGCCACTGTGCCCTGTAAATATTTAGATGTGGGGTCTGGAGAGGACCAATCCATAAAGTGGGCGAGATGGCCGGCCCCTAAACATATAGAGGTGGGGTCTGGGGAAAACCAACCTGTAAAGTTGGTAAGGTGGCTGATCCCTGCATATTTAGAGGCGGAGTCAGGGGAGGGCCAACCCATAAAGTGGGTTAAGATGGACAGTGCCCGCCTATTTATAGGCGGGTTCAGGGGAGGAACAAACCATAAAGTGGGTGAGATAGTTGGTCCCTGCATATTTAGAGGCGGGGTCAGTAGAGGAAACCCCCATATGGTGAGTAAGATGGACGGTCCCTGCATACTTGGAGGTGGAGTCAGGGGAGGAGCAACCCGTAAAGTGTGTATGGTGACGGGTCCCTATTTATAGGTGGGGTCAGGGGAGGACCAGCCCTTAACATGGGTAAAGTGGTTGGTCCCTGCATATTTAGATGCTGGGTCAGGGGAGGACCAACCCGTAAAGTGGATGGTCTCTGCATATTTAGAGGCGGGGTCAGGGGAGGACCAACCCAAAAAATGGGTAAGGTCTATGGTCCCTGCATATTTAGAGGGAAGGAGGACCAACCAATAAAGTGGGTGAGATGGATGGCCCCTGCATATTTAGAGGCGGAGTCAGGGGAGAAACAACCTGCAAAGTGGGTGAGATAGACATTCCCCACATATTTAGAGGCGGGGTCAGGGGAGGACCAACCCATAAAGTAGGTAAGATGTACAGTCCCCACATATATAGAGGCAGAATCAGGGGAGGAACAACCCGTAAATTGGGTGAGATAGTTGGTCCCTGCATACTTAGAGGTGGAATCAGGGGAGGAGCAACCCGTAAAGTGTGTATGGTGACAGGTCCCTATTTATAGGTGGGGTCAGGAGTGGACCAGCCCTTAAGATGGGTAAGAATGATAGTCCCTGCATATTTAGAGGTGGGGTCAGAGGAGGACCAACCCATGAAGTGGGTAAACTGGTTGGTCTCTGTATATTTAGAGGCGGGGTCAGGGGAGGACTAACCCAAAGAATGGGTAAGGTCTATGGTCCCTGCATATTTAGAGGTGGGGTGAGGGGAGGACCAACCCATAAAGTGGGTGAGATGGATAGTCCCTGCATATTTAGGGGCGGAGTCAGGGGAGAAACAACCTGCAAAGTAGGTGAGATAGACAGTCCCCACATATTTAGAGGCGGGGTCAGGGGAGGACCAACCCATAAAGTGGGTAAAGTGGATGGTCCCTGCATATTTAGAGGCGGAGTCAGGGGAGGACCAACCCATAAAGTGGGTAAAGTGGTTAGTCTCTGCATATTTAGAGGCGGGGTCAGGGGAGGACCAACCCATAAAGTGGGTGCGATGGATGGTCCCTGCATATTTAGAGGCGGAGTCAGGGGAGAAACAACCTGCAAAGTGGGTGAGATAGACATTCCCCACATATTTAGAAGCGGGGTCAGGGGAGGACCAACCCAAAGAATGGGTAAGGTCTATGGTCCCTGCATATTTAGAGGCGGGGTCAGGGGAGGACCAACCCATAAAGTGGGTGAGATTGGCGGTCCCTGCATATTTAGAGGCGGGGTCAGGGGAGGACCAACCCATAAAGTGGGTGAGATAGTTGGTCCCTGCATATTTAGGGTGGCGGAGTCAGGAGAGGAAACCCATGTATGGTGAGTAAGAGGGACGGTCCCTGCATATTTAGAGGTGGAGTCAGGGGAGGACCAACCCATAAAGTGGGTAAGATGGATGGTCCCCACATATTTAGAGGCAGGGACAGGGAGGAACCAACCCGTAAAGTGGGTGAGATTGACGGTCCATGCAAAATATAGAGGTGGGGTCAGGGGAGGCTCAACCCGTGATTATTATTCGGGATTTATATAGCGCCAACAGTTTGCGCAGCGCTTTACATCAGGGAAGACAGTACAGTCACAATACAAATTAATACAGGAGGGATCAGAGGGCCCGGCTCATAAGAGCTTACAATCTAGAAGATGTGTATAACATGGACACTCCCACATCTTGGTCCTCTATCCTGCCAATGCCGTGTCCTGGAATCTTAGCATCAGCTTTATTGCACATGCTCAGTAACTCAAATAAGCAACCATTGCAGGGATTGGGGCCACAAGTGGGTGGTCTCTGCATTTTTAGATGTGGGGTCTGGGAAAGACCAACCCGTGAAGTGGGGGAGATGACAGGTCCTCACATATTTAGAGGGGGGGGTGAGGGGACGACCAGCCTGTAAAGTGGGTGAGTTGCCCGTTCCCTGCAAAACTTAGAGGCGGGGTCAGGGGAGGACCAACCCATAAAGTGGGCTAGGGGAGGAACAAATTATAAGGTGGGTGAGATAGTTGGTCCCTGCATATTTAGAGGGCGGGGTCAGGAGAGGAAACCCCCATATGGTGAGTAAGATGGGCGGTCCCTGCATACTTAGAGGTGGAGTCAGGGGAGGACCAACCCATAAAGTGGGTAAGATGGATGATCCCCCACATATTTATAGGCGGGTCAGGGGAGGAACAACCTGTGAAGTGAGTGAGATAGTTGTTCCCTGCATATTAGAGGTGAGGTTTAGGAGAGGAAATGCTCATAAAATGAGTAAGATGGGCGGTCCCTGCATATTTAGAGGCGGGGTCAGGGGTGGACCAACCTGTAAAGTGTGTGAGGTGGCTGGTTCCTGTTTAGAGGCGGGGTCAGGGGAGAACCAGCCCACAAAGTGGGTAAGGTGATTGATAGTCCCTGCATATTTAGAATTGGGGTCAGGGGAGAACCAACCTTTAAAGTGGGTAAGAAGGATTTGTGGTGGAAGGGGGTGTTTGTGCTAGAAAGGGGGATTGGGGGGAAGGATGTGTGCTGGGTGGGGGATTTGGGGGAAGAATTTCTGGTAAAAAGGGGGGGGGTTGTACTAGAATGGGGAATTTGGAAGATGAATTTGTGGTGGGAGGGGGGTATTTATACTAGAAAGTGAGGATTTGTTGGAGGATTTGTGCTAAAAAGGGGGGTTTGTTGGAGGGGGGTTTGTGTTGGGTTAGGTGATATGAGGGTAGGATTTGTGGTGGGAGGGGGTATTTGTGCTAGAAAGGGGGATTGGGGGGAGGACTGGGTGGGGGATTTTATGGTGGACGGGGGGTATTTGTACTAGAAAGGGGAATTTGGAAGAAGGATTTGTGGTGGGAGGGGGTATTTAAACGAGAACGTGAGGATTTGTGTTTTGAGGGGGATTTGTGATAAAAAGGGGGATTTTGGGGGGAGGATTTGTGTTGGATTTGAGAGGTATGAGGGTAGGATTTGTGGTGGGAGGGGGGTTTGGACTAGAAAGGGGGATTTGGTTGGGGGGGGGGTGATTTGTTTTATGTGGGGGGATTTGTGCTAGAAAGGAGATTTTGGGGGAAGGATTTGTGGTGGGGTGAGGATTTGTGGTGCAAAGGGGGATTTTGGGGGGAAGGATTTCTGTTTGGGTTTGGGGGATATGAAGGTAGGATTTGTGATAGGAGGGGGGTTTGGACTAAAAAGGGTCATTTTGGTTTGGGGGGGGGGGGTTGTTGTATTAGGGAGGATTTGTGCTAGAAAGGGGATTTTGGGGGGAAGGATTTGTGCTGGGAGGAGGATTTGTGTTGGGCAGACTTGGGGTGAAGATTTGTGGTGGAGGGGGGGTAATTGTGGTAGAAAGGAGGATTTGTGCTGATTGGGGAACTTGGGGGGAGGAATTTCTGGTGGAAGGGGGTATTTGTACTAGAAAGCGGAATTTGGAAGATGGATTTGTGGTGGAAGGGGGTATTTATACTAGAAAGTGGGGCTTTGTTGGGGGATTTGTGTTGGGTTAGGGGATATAAGGGGGGGTTTGGACTAGAAAGGGGGATTTTGAGGGGAGGATTTGTGTGGGGGGGGGGGGTTGGGGGTATGATTTGTGGTGGAAGGGGGGTTTGGACTAGAAAGGGACATTTTGGGGGAGTATTTGTTGTATTTGGGGGGATTAGTGCTGAAAAGGAGATTTGGGAGGATTTGTGCTGGGAGGGGGATTTCGGTGGGGGAGCCAATCACAATTTTCTGGTTCTCCACCACTAGCGCCGGGATTGATGGCGGATGGCTCCGTGTATGGCCACCATTACACCGAACTGAGCGGAGAGCTGTGATTGACAGACAAGGTGTGCCCCCCCCCCCCCCCCCCCCCCCCCCCTCTGTAATTTCAGGATTTATTTCCTCGCGGTCGGCAGAGTCAGAGGTTTTCCAAATAAACGAGCCGGGAATCCCCGAGATCAAACTGGAATCCCTGACATTTCCTGCTGGAAAGTCGTCCTCCCCCCTCCATCAGACGACACCTCTCCGCCACAACTTCTTCTCACCTAACCGACGTTCTACGGAAACTCCCATCGCGGCAAAAAACGTTCAGCTCATTCGTTTCTCAGAACCCCCGCCGGATATTAATTTTTTCTTTTCTAATTTTAAATATATATAAATAAAATTAAAGAATGACAAATAAATAAATTATAATTTTAGTTTTATTAAATAATTTATAAATTAATAATGTGCAAAAAAATGTGTGTGTGTGTGTGTGTGTATATATTTATTCATTATCATTATCTTTATAATTGTTTCTAATATATATATATATATATAATAGAAAAAAGCAGCATAACAAAAAATAAAATAAAAAATGTGTGTGTGTATATGTGTATACATATATACTTTTTTAAATTATTATTTATATAAAAAAAAAATATATATATACATATACACACACACACACATTTTATTTAATTATGCTGCTTTTTTCTAAATTTTATATATATATATATTAAAGAAGAATAAAAAAAATATAATAAATTCTCAATGTGGGAAAAAAAAGTGTGTGTGTGTTTTTATATATATATAACACACACACTTTTTTTTTTTCCACATTGAGAATTTATTATAATTAAAAAATGTTTTATTCTTCTTTAAATAAATAAATATATATATATATTATATATATATATATTTATTTATTTATTTATTTTAAGAAGAATAAAACATTTTTTAATTATAATAAATTCTCAATGTGGAAAAAAAAAAGTGTGTGTGTGTGTGTGTTTGTGTGTTTTTATATATATATATATATATATATAACACACACACTTTTTTTTCCACATTGAGAATTTATTATAATTAAAAAATGTTTTATTCTTCTTTAAATAAATAAATAAATATATATATATATATATATATATATATATATATATATTTATTTAAAGAAGAATAAAACATTTTCTAATTATAATAAATTCTCAATGTGGAAAAAAAAAAGTGTGTGTTATATTTATATATAAATTAAACACACACACAGACACATGCACACTTCTTTTTTTTCCACATTGAGAATTTATTATAATTAAAAAATGTTTTATTCTTCTTTAATTTTTTTTATATATATATATATATATATATATATATATATATATATATATATATATATATATATATATATATATATATATATATATATATATATATATATATATATAATATGTATATATATATATAATTATAATATTAGGAAAGAAAAAAAACAATATCCTGTATAGTAAATAATTTTTAAATTAATAAATATTTTTTTGCCTTCTTAGTTAGTTATATATATTATAGGAATAAAATGTATTTTTATCAATATATTAATTATTATTGTGGAAAAAAATATATCTATCTATATAGATTTATAGATATATATAAAAAAATTAACTATTATTGTTTTCACAGTAATAATTAATTCATTGCTAAAAATAAATTGTATTTCTATAGAATAAATGTTTATTAATTTAAATATGAATAATTTGCTATGCAGGAAAATCTTGCGACACTCAGAATCATGTGAAAATCGCTCACTCTGACTACATGATAATGTGAACCGAGGCTCCATTCATCACTGGCATTTCCGGAAAACGTGTGTTTTGACGCACATTTCGGAAGCGAGTTTCCGCTACGCTCAGGTGTGAACCCAAGGCTAAAGAGAGATCCAAATACGGATCGCTCTTCAGAGAGCGGCGATAGTGTAAAGGAGCCTGTAGGGGGGTCAGAGGGTGCGGGGCGGACGTTGTATCTTTTTAATTTTTTTTATCAATTCTTTATTTTATATATTTTTTTTCCCCTCTTCCTTGTTCGGCGTTGTATCTTTTACGGTGTAACGATATGATTGTAGCTCTCTGACATCAAGTCATTCTTTGGCGCGGCGGCGGCCTTGTACGTATTTCGGAAAGGCGCCCAAGATCGAAGATCAGAGCGGCGATTCGCTCCCCGCGGCGCTCCCCTCCCACTCATCATAAAAGTATTTTACTGTGGCTCTAATTCTCCGGTATGTTCCCTCCGTACCCCCCCCCCCCCCCCCCCCCCCCCCCCCCCCCCCCCCCATCGCTATTAATATCCCCGATACCTCCCGCTCCCGCACCATCCCCAAAATAAACGATAAATAGAGGAAAAAAAAAAACGAGCCTCTAATTGCAGCGCCTAATCCGAAAAGTATTTCCAGATTTCGCTGCGACCGCCGAAATCACTTTACAGCGGCGAAACGCCGACTCCGTCCCGCCACAAATCATACCGTTCTCCATCTATATAGATTTCTATCGGCCCCGCTGGTGTTTGTTCAGCGGCGTGTTGTTTTTATAAGATCCTCTATATAGAAATGGAGCCTCAGATCTGGGGGGGAGGGAGGGGAACGTATTTATTGCGATCACGCCCAGAGAGGCCACCGCCGCCCGATATACCGTATTTAATGAGCGTGATATTGGCAGGCCCTGTTTTGGTAGGTGAAATAAATTGCACAGCTCTGCAAAAGGGATAAAAAGTTCAGCGCCGACGGCTGAGGCATGGAAGGGGTTAAATATGGAGGCCGGGCGAGTCCTGAATAAAGGACAAAAATGTAATAAAAATTAATTTATAATAATTTCAGATATAAGAAGTATAAATCCTGTGTATAAAGAATAAACGTTTTTATTAGTATTATTATTATTATTATTAATAATAATCATAATAATATTTTTATTGAATGATAATCCTGTGTATAAATAATAATAATTAAAAATATTATTATAATAATAATAACTAAAAAATAATACTAATAAAAACTTTAATAATAATAATCATAATAATATTTTTATTGAATGATAATCCTGTGTATAAATAATAATAATTAATAATAATAATAATAACTAAAAAATAATACTAATAAAAACTTTAATAATAATAATCATAATAATATTTTTATTGAATGATAATCCTGTGTATAAATAATAATAATTAATAATAACTAAAAAATAATACTAATAAAAACTTTAATAATAATAATCATAATAATATTTTTATTGAATGATAATCCTGTGTATAAATAATAATAATTAATAATAATAATAATAATAACTAAAAAATAATACTAATAAAAACTTTAATAATAATAATCATAATAATATTTTTATTGAATGATAATCCTGTGTATAAATAATAATAATTAATAATAATAATAACTAAAAAATAATACTAATAAAAACTTTAATAATAATAATCATAATAATATTTTTATTGAATGATAATCCTGTGTATAAATAATAATAATTAATAATAATAATAATAATAACTAAAAAATAATACTAATAAAAACTTTAATAATAATAATCATAATAATATTTTTATTGAATGATAATCCTGTGTATAAATAATAATAATTAATAATAACTAAAAAATAATACTAATAAAAACTTTAATAATAATAATCATAATAATATTTTTATTGAATGATAATCCTGTGTATAAATAATAATAATTAATAATAATAATAACTAAAAAATAATACTAATAAAAACTTTAATAATAATAATCATAATAATATTTTTATTGAATGATAATCCTGTGTATACATAATAATAATAATAATTTCAGATATATACCTGTGTACAAAGAATAAAAGTTTTTTTATTATTATAATTTTTTAGGTATTATTATTATTGAACTATTATTTTTATTGATTGATAATCCTGTGTATAAATAATAATAATAGTTATTTTCTTTTTATTTGATAATGATGATCTATTATTAAGGGACACCAGGCATTTGATTTTTGGCAGAATGCTTTGGGGGGGGGGTTGAATCCCCTGACCCCGCTCCCCCCTTATCTACGTCCCTGAATGGTATACTGGCGATGGCATATGGGTGATGGTATCGGGTTCTCCACCCCTACATGGGACCGGGTTCTCCACCAGAGCCGATCCCCTGCATTGGACCGGGTTGTCTGCCAGAGCCCAGCCTTACCCAGCCCAACCTTACCCAGCCTTACGTCCGGCAGGGTTCTCCACCAGAGTCCAGCCCTACGTGGGACTGGGGGTTCTCCACCAGGGTCCAGCCCTACGTGGGACTGGGGGTTCTCCACCAGGGTCCAGCCCTACGTGGGACTGGGGGTTCTCCACCAGGGTCCAGCCCTACGTGGGACTGGGGGTTCTCCACCAGGGTCCAGCCCTACGTGGGACTGGGGGTTCTCCACCAGGGTCCAGCCCTACGTGGGACTGGGGGTTCTCCACCAGGGTCCAGCCCTACGTGGGACTGGGGGTTCTCCACCAGGGTCCAGCCCTACGTGGGACTGGGGGTTTCTCCACCAGGGTCCAGCCCTACGTGGGACTGGGGGTTCTCCACCAGGGTCCAGCCCTACGTGGGACTGGGGGTTCTCCACCAGGGTCCAGCCCTGCGTGGGACTGGGGGGGGTTCTCCACCAGGGTCCCTCTCTTACATTGTGGTCTCCACCAGGGTCCCTCTCTTACATTGTGGTCTCCACCAGGGTCCCTCTCTTACATTGTGGTCTCCACCAGGGTCCCTCTCTTACATTGTGGTCTCCACCAGGGTCCCTCTCTTACATTGTGGTCTCCACCAGGGTCCCTCTCTTACATTGTGGTCTCCACCAGGGTCCCCATAAATCTGTATAACCTGATCTGAGAAGAATAGTCCCCTTTCACATAGGACTGTTCAGCTGCAGCGGATCCTTCCTGACACCCCAGAGCACCCAGGAGGGACCGGTGCAACATCCAGTTTCATTGCAGGCAGCCTATCGGAGTCTATGGCAGAGTGCGCCAGGATGTAGAAGACCTGCGTTCCAGAACCAGCGACGCATTCCTGCGCCCTTTTAGTTAATGAATGGCACCTCAACACATTCAGGCAACACTCTTCCGCACCAATGTGTTAAGAATGTTGTGACGCAACCAGTTGTCTGGCTGTTGCGGTGTATAGGTAGCCCAGTATGTTCAATGGGAGGACTCAATGCAACGCACGGTAACGCATGACATATAACATATGGTATTGTATTATTATTACTAAGGGACACCAAGCATTTGATTTTTGGCAAGATGCTCTGGGGGGGTTGAACCCCCTGACCCCCCCTCATCTACGTCCCTGAATGGTATACTGGTGATGGCATGTGGGGGATGGTATCGGGTTCTCCACTGGAGTCCACCCCTACATTGGGACTGGGGGTTCTCCACCGGAGTCCACCCCTACATGGGACTAGGGGTTGTCCGCCAGAGTCCACCCCTACATTGTGACTGGGGGTTGTCCGTCAGAGTCCACCCCTACATTGTGACTGGGGGTTGTCCGTCAGAGTCCACCCCTACATTGGGACTGGGGGGTTGTCCGCCAGAGTCCACCCCTACATTGGGACTGGGGGTTGTCCGCCAGAGTCCACCCCTACATTGGGACTGGGGGGTTGTCCGCCAGAGTCCACCCCTACATTGGGACTGGGGGGTTGTCCGCCAGAGTCCACCCCTACATTGGGACTGGGGGGTTGTCCGCCAGAGTCCACCCCTACATTGGGACTGGGGGGTTGTCCGCCAGAGTCCACCCCTACATTGGGACTGGGGGGTTGTCCGCCAGAGTCCACCCCTACATTGGGACTGTGGGTTGTCCGCCAGAGTCCACCCCTACATTGGGACTGTGGGTTGTCCGCCAGAGTCCACCCCTACATTGTGACTGGGGGTTGTCCGTCAGAGTCCACCCCTACATTGTGACTGGGGGTTGTCCGTCAGAGTCCACCCCTACATTGTGACTGGGGGTTGTCCGTCAGAGTCCACCCCTACATTGGGACTGGGGGGTTGTCCGTCAGAGTCCACCCCTACATTGGGACTGGGGGGTTGTCCGCCAGAGTCCACCCCTACATTGGGACTTGGGGGTTGTCCGCCAGAGTCCACCCCTACATTGGGACTTGGGGGTTGTCCGCCAGAGTCCACCCCTACATTGGGACTGGGGGTTGTCCGCCAGAGTCCACCCCTACATTGGGACTTGGGGGTTGTCCGCCAGAGTCCACCCCTACATTGGGACTTGGGGGTTGTCCGCCAGAGTCCACCCCTACATTGGGACTGGGGGTTGTCCGCCAGAGTCCACCCCTACATTGGGACTTGGGGGTTGTCCGCCAGAGTCCACCCCTACATTGGGACTTGGGGGTTGTCCGCCAGAGTCCACCCCTACATTGGGACTTGGGGGTTGTCCGCCAGAGTCCACCCCTACATTGGGACTGGGGGTTGTCCGCCAGAGTCCACCCCGTCCACCCCGTGTGAATGGCGCTGGCGAGTTTCAGGATCGGCGCCGCCTTCGGATATTGCGCAGCAGCCGCAGAAACATCTGCTTGTGTCCGGCCCGCATGACGCGTCTTGTCCGTCGCGGCGATACAGATGTTTTCCTATAAAAGATGGATTATTTGCCGCTGTCCTAACGTGCCCCAAATCTGGCGATACGAATCGCTGCGCTCATTCCCGGCGGACCCGCGGAGAGTTTTAATATTGTGTTAATAATGAGGCCTGATATCTGGAGAGACGGCTCCGGCGTTCCTGATGTTTTCATTCCGGGCGGATTGTCAGGCGGCTCCAACTTCTTATTAATGTTCCTCTGTCCAGATTGTCCGCCGTCACTTCATTGTAATAATTCCTGCAGTGACAGCGAACGGATTCTTTACTGCATGACTGCAACTTGGCAGCCGCTGTCTCCCTGCGCGGGTTCTTCCATCCAACCCCCTCCCCCCGCCGCAGGGGGCCTCCAGATCCCCCCTCCCCCCCACGCCCCCTGATTCCTATTTCGGTTTGTAATGTTTTTATTGTGTTTGATAAAGTGAGAAATAACAGCGAGAAGCGAGATTATTCCGCGATCGGCGGGCGAAGGAAACCGAATATATACAAAGAGGACCTGTCATCAGATCTGTTGTTTCCTGATGGGTCCGTGTATGTTCAATAATGTGTGCTGACGTCTGTACTCTGACCTCTGTGTGTCCCCGGGACTGCACCCCATCCAAACCACACTGTGTCCCTGGCACCACACTCCGTCCAAACCACACCGTGTCCCCTGGCACCGCACTCCGTCCAAACCACACCGTGTCCCCGGCACTGCACTCCGTCCAAACCACACCGTGTCCCTGGCACCACACTCCGTCCAAACCACACCGTGTCCCCAGCACTGCACCCCGTCCAAACCACACCGTGTCCCCGGCACTGCACTCCGTCCAAACCACACCGTGTCCCCAGCACTGCACCCCGTCCAAACCACACCGTGTCCCCGGCACTGCACTCCGTCCAAACCACACCGTGTCCCCGGCACTGCACCCCGTCCAAATCACACCGTGTCCCCGGCACTGCACTCCGTCCAAACCACACCGTGTCCCCAGCACTGCACCCCGTCCAAACCACACCGTGTCCCCGGCACTGCACTCCGTCCAAACCACACCGTGTCCCCGGCACTGCACTCCGTCCAAACCACACCGTGTCCCCGGCACTGCACTCCGTCCAAACCACACCGTGTCCCCGGCACTGCACCCCGTCCAAATCACACCGTGTCCCCGGCACTGCACCCCGTCCAAACCACACCGTGTCCCTGGCACTGCACTCCGTCCAAACCACACCGTGTCCCCGGCACTGCACTCCGTCCAAACCACACCGTGTCCCCGGCACTGCACTCCGTCCAAACCACACCGTGTCCCCAGCACTGCACCCCGTCCAAATCACACCGTGTCCCCAGCACTGCACCCCGTCCAAACCACACCGTGTCCCCGGCACTGCACCCCATCCAAACCACACTGTGCCCCTGGGACTGCACTCCGTCCAAACCACACTGTGTCCCCGACACTGCACTCCGTCCAAACCACACCGTGTCCCCGGCACTGCACTCCATCCAAACCACACCGTGTCCCTGGCACCACACTCCGTCCAAACCACACCGTGTCCCCGGCACTGCACTCCATCCAAACCACACCGTGTCCCTGGCACTGCACTCCATCCAAACCACACCGTGTCCCCGGCACTGCACTCCATCCAAACCACACCGTGTCCCCCGGCACTGCACTCCGTCCAAACCACACCGTGTCCCCGCACTGCACTCCCGTCCAAACCACACCGTGTCCCCAGCACTGCACCCCGTCCAAATCACACCGTGTCCCCAGCACTGCACCCCGTCCAAATCACACCGTGTCCCCAGCACTGCACCCCGTCCAAACCACACCGTGTCCCCGGCAC
>JAJQKJ010000845.1:455000-462398 GCA_029574335.1 Rana kukunoris
TGGGACCTGCTGAGTCCCTCCCACAGCTCTGCTCTCTCTACTTATGCAGGGTGACTGTTCATGTCTCCTCCGCCCCCTCTTGTAGTTTTCTGCAGGCCACCTAAAGCTCTGCTCTCTCTACTTGTGCAGGGTGTTTTCTGTAGGCAGCCTGTAGTGGGTTGAGCCTGGTGAGTCCCTCCCACAGCTTTGCAGTGGGTGGGGCCTAGTGAGTCCCTCCCCCTCTCTTGTAGTTTTTTGCAGGCAGCCTGTAGTGGGTGGGGACCGGTGAGTCCCTTCCACAGATTTGCAGACGGTGGGGCCTGCCGAGTCCATCCCACAACTGTGCTTGCTCTACTTGTGCAGGGGGACTGGTCATGTCTCCACGCCTTCTGTTGTAGTTTTCTGCAGGCAGCCTATAGAGGGTGGGGCCTGGTGAGTCCCTCCCACAGCTTTGCGATGGGTGGGACCTGCTGAGTCCCTCCCACAGCTCTGCTCTCTCTACTTATGCAGGGTGACTGGTTATGTCTCCGCCCCCTCTTGCAGTTTTCTGCAGACAGCCTGCAATAGGTGGAGCCTGGTAAGTCCCTCCCACAGCTTTGCGATGGGTGGGACCTGCTGAGTCCCTCCCACAGCTCTGCTCTCTCTACTTATGCAGGGTGACTGTTCATGTCTCCGCCCCCTCTTGTAGTTTTCTGCAGACCACATAAAGTGGGTGGGGCCTGGTGAGTCCCTCCCACCGATTTGCAGTGGGTGGGGCCTGCTGAGTCACTCCCACAACTGTGCTCTCTCTGTTTGCGCAGGGTGACTGATCTTGTCTTTGTCCCCTCTTGCAGTTTTCTGCAGACAGCCTGTAGTGGATGGAGCCTGGTAAGTCCCTCCCACAGCTTTGCAGTGGGTGGGGCCTGCTGAGTCCCTCCCACAGCTTTGCTCTCTCTACTTGTGCAGGGTGACTGGTTATGTCTCCGCCCCCTCTTGCAGTTTTCTGCAGACAGCCTGTAGTGGATGGAGCCTGGTAAGTCCCTCCCACAGCTTTGCAGTGGGTGGGGCCTGCTGAGTCCCTCCCACAGCTTTGCTCTCTCTACTTGTGCAGGGTGACTGGTTATGTCTCCGCCCCCTCTTGCAGTTTTCTGCAGACAGCCTGCAATAGGTGGAGCCTGGTAAGTCCCTCCCACAGCTTTGCAGTGGGTGGGGCCTGCTGAGTCCCTCCCACAGCTCTGCTCTCTCTACTTGTGCAGGGTGACTGGTTATGTCTCCGCCCCCTCTCTTGCAGTTTTCTGCAGACAGCCTGCAGTAGGTGGAGCCTGGTGAGTCCCTCCCACAGCTTTGCAGTGGGTGGGCCTACTGAGTCCCTCCCACAGCTCTGCTCTCTCTGTGTAGGATGACTTGCCTTTTCTCCACTCCCCTGTAGTTTTCGTTAGTGGGTGGGGTCTGCTGGGCTTCTCCCTCAGCTCTGCTCTCTGGGTGACATCACTGCTCCCAACAGTAGTTTCAGGGCTTCTTCTGGCATTTGGTGCATACAAAGCCCACTTGGCTTACTAATCCTAAAAAGCCGGGCTTTTTTTTAGCAGGAACGTAGGGGAACGCAGTTCCAGCACCTCCATCACTGAATGTATATGCCAATGGTGCTGGGTGATCTATTGATGTTGGCTGTTGGGGACTCTATTGTCACTAGGGGGATCTTTCGTTGCTGGTTGGGGGGGAATCTAATGTTTTTGGGGATCATTTGTTGATTGGAGATATTATCTACTGTTAAGGGAGGGGTCTATTGCTGCTGGCTGCTAGAGAGTCTATTGATACTAGGAGATCTATTGCTGCAGGAGTGTATCTATTTTTGCTAGGAATATTTTTTTGTAGAAAATCTACTGTTGCTGTGAGGCATCTACTTACGCTGTGAGGGATCTACTTACACCATGAGGGATCTACTGTTGCGGTTAGGGATCCATAATCCATTGTTTACTGCCAAAGGGCGGTGCTCGGGGGTGGATAGGGGGCGGGGACTGGAAAAGGGGGAGTACCTACACATATCTCTGGGGAAAAAAAGCCCTGCTGAAAAGTTCATTTCACCACCTTCAACATGTAAACTTAACCCAACCTTAACATGGCCTTAAAGCCAAACTTAAGTCCCAAATAGGAGCTTGTTCTGTTTAATTCCCCTCCCCCCCCCAAATCACACATTTCAGGGGATTTTTTTGGTCCTTTTTAATGTTTTTCTTCTGGCCCCGCCCCCGGCCTAGCCAAGAAGGTACGTCCCTGGGTTACTCACCTCACAGTGACCGGAGGGCGGACCCGGCACGTCACCGGGACCCGGCTGTCTGAACCTGGAGGTAGAACTACATCAGAGTAGAACAGAAACACACACAGACCCCATATCTCTGCTCAAGACTTGACCTCTCGTGTACATGGACTGGCTGCTGGCCATTATAGTCCCTCTCCAACCCAAATATGAAAGAATATCAGCCGCACTCCACAGTATTTCTTAATGAATTGACTGCATACAGCAATATCTCCACCCAAAAACCAACCTACGTAATGCGTTTCCCCTATGCTTGTGAGCAAGCTAGAAGTGGTGAAACGCGTCGAAAGGTTTTTTTTTTTTTTTTTGGAGTGGAGATATTGCTGTATGCAATCCCTTTATTGAATCGAGTGAGGCTGATATTCTACTTAAGCGTTAGAACTACAACCAAGTCCTCGTCCATCAGATGTCTTCTCCAAGGTAAAGCTGGCAGGGTTTTGGCCCATCTGGTGTCTCCATATGTCTTCTCTATGCTCTTTGAGTCTGAGGTGTGGTGAGATCACAAAATGTTCCCTTCAGACTTATCTACTAAGTTTTATAATAAAGCCAGGGGTGCCAATTCATTTTCATCATGGGCGGCATCACGGTTGTATCTGTAAGACTTGATGTCCAGAGCACTCCCCTCCTCCTTCTATCAGAAGTAAAAAACCCAACCATCAGGAATCAAGAGTCCTCCACCCTCCCTTACATCACAGTGCACCCCCCTTACCTTGTGCTGCTAGCAGGAAGAAGCTCGGGGTGCAGCTGGGAAGCAGAAAGTGCAGGGTCTGGAGGAGGGTTGGAGTCGGCTGCCGGAGTCTGCTAAATGCTGAGACCAGGGGAGGCTAAGACAAGGGGGTGCTGCAGCTGCATGGAGAGGTGCAGAAGCTGTAGGAGGAGTTTTGTCCTCCTCTCTACTGTAGACTGCTGAGGGTATCGGGGGTGGGGCAGAGGCAAACTTCTCCACTAGACAGGTGCACTGCCGAAAAATGTGTTCATTTTTGTTTTTTAGCTTTTTTTCGGAAATTCTGAAAATTCGAAATTCGGAATTAACGAATTTGTCAAAATTCATTAAAAAACTAATTCGGAACTAAAGGAATTGCACATGTCTATTCTCCACTGCAGCACAGAGAAGTACAGGATCTGGCGGAGGATTTCTGTACTCCTCCCTGCTGCGGACTGCTGAGACAAGGTGGGGGTGGAAACGAGGGGGGCGACGCAGCTGCAGGAGAGGTGCGAGGGCCACATGAAATGGCCTTCGGGCCTTGTGTTTGACACGTATGTATTAAAGGAATACAAACAATTAACTTCCGATATGTAATGGCAGAGGCGTTATAAATTGGAGTGATCAGCATTAATCCGCTCTAATTTCCCTGCACACTCCAACCCATTTTCTTTTGAGCTTTCAATAAATTGGGCAATAGTTAACTTTTTTTTTTCTTTTTTATATATATATTTTTTTTATTTCAACGTGTGTTCCCAAGAAGAAAATTGTATTCACTTCCTGTCTCTGTGATGTTAATGCTGACGAAACATGTAGGGTGGAGCTGAAAGCCGCAACGTCACAGTGCGGCTTTCAGCTCCGCCCTACTTGTTTCGTCAGCAATAACATCACAGGGACAGGAAGTGAATAAAATCTTCTTCTTGGGAACACACGTTGAAATAAATAAAAATATATATATATTCTTTAAATATTTTTTATTATATTTATATATACATATATATATTATATATATATATTATATATATATATATATAACTATATATATTATATATATATATAATATATATTAATATATATATAAATATTTTTTATTTATTTATATATTTTATATAATTAATAAAATATAAAATAAAAAAATAAAAAATTATATATATATATATATATATATATATATATATATATAATATATATATATATAAATAAAAATATTTAAAGAAAATATATATATATATATTTTTTATTATTATTTCAATGTGTGTTCCCAAGAAGAAGATTTTATTCAATTCCCGTTCCTGTGATGTTTTTGCCGACGAAACACGTAGGGCGGAGCTGAAAGCCGCAACGTCACTACGCATGCGTTTTTTCATTACTAGAAACTTTGTGAATTTTTTTTTTTGCTGTACGCTGTACAGTTCCTTGTATAAGTGTTTTAACCTGCTTTAATAAACTTTGCACCTGGATGTTGCACTATTGGGAGCGTGTTTCGCTCTGTTTTATATTTTGTTCTGTTCTGTTACGTCACTGGAGGAGAAGTGGGGATCACATGAATGCTGTTGTGTTTTTATTTGTTTATTATTGCATTTGATTATATTTTTTGGATGAATATCAATACACTTTTACGTTCTGTGCACCCCTTTGACAGCAGAAATGGGGGATGAGGTTATAACCACACCCCTGTGACAGCAGAAATGGGGGATGAGGTTATAACCACACCCCTGTGACAGCAGAAATGGGGGATGAGGTTATAACCACACCCCTGTGACAGCAGAAATGGGGGATGAAGTATTACTACTTTGGGCCAGTTTTCCTTTGTTAATAAAAAAAATCGGAAGATAATCATTACAATTTACCATCAAATGAAAGCCAAATTTGTCCTGGAAAAAAATAATAATAATAAAAAGTGAGATATTCATTACCATTTACCACCAAATGAAAGTCCAATTTGTTCTGAAAAATACAAAATAATTATAAAAAAAAAAATCAGGCGATATTCATTACCATTTACTACCAAATGAAAGCCCAATTTTTCATGGAGAAAACTAAATAATAAAAAAAGTCAGGAGATATTTATTGCAATTTACCATCAAATAAAAGCCCAATTTGTCCTGAAAAAGACAAAAACGAAATAATAATGATAAAAAAAAAAAAGAAAACAAGAGATATTCAATACCATTTACCACCAAATGAAAGCCCAATTTGTTCTGGAAATACAAAATAATAATAAAAAAAAATCAGGGGATATTTATTACCATTTACCACCCAATGCAATCCCAATTTGTTCTGAAAATAAACGCGGTATAATCCACCTGGATGCACAAAGCAGTTGTGATGCTATGTACGGTTTTATTAACACATGTCAAAGCGTAAAAGGGGTTAATATTTATTATTAACATTTTAATAATTTTTTTTCACAAGAAAATTAACATTTAATATTTAGTATTATTATTTACTATTTAATAATAATCTCATAATTTAATGCAGAAAACAATTTTGTGGTACAGTTGTTTAATAATCAAAAACACAGATAAAAAGACAGATATTTTCCAAAAAGAAATATTCAGCATTGCAGACTTGTGTAACTCGATCATCTTCTAAAAAAATTTACTTTAAAAAATAAAAATAAAAATATTTCAAATCCATTCTTAGCGTTCATTTTTTTTTTCCCCCTAAATGTTTTTCAAGAATAAGGCTTTTTGAGTTCCTTACAAAGGAATTCAAAATTCCTTGTTCTTGAAAAACATTTAGGAAAAAAAAAATGAATGCAAAAAAAAGAAAATGCCAAAAAAAATTGCTTTTTTTTTTTTTCTAAATATTATTTAATTCTGACAGCTTTAACTATTTATAAAGGGATCCTTTTTTTTTTTTTTTTTTAAAGTTCAGCATCGATAATTAATTTTTTTTTTTAATAATAATTCACTCTGACTTCTTCTTCTTCTTCTTCTTCTTCTTCTTCTTCTTCTTCTTTTTTTCAATAGCATTTTGTATTGTGAGATCAAAATAGACAATTGTACAATCATAATAATATTTGTACATGTACTTGAGCATGGTAATGCAACTATCAGTATAATCATTCTGACACGTTTAACTCTTTATAAAGGGCCTGTTTATAAAAGCACACAGAATCAATAATACATTTTTTTTTTGCTAAAATTTTTTCAAGAATAAGGCTTTTTGAATTACAAAGAAATTCAAAAATCCTTATTCTTGAAAAACATTTAGCAAAAAAAATGAATGCTAAAAAAAATGCAAAAAAAAAATAAAAGAAATCCAAAATTTCAACCTCTGGTTTTGAAAAATCCATTTTGCGGCCTCGTCGTCGCGTCAGCATATTGACAAATGTACCTCAAAATTCAAAAATTCTAATTCAAAAAACATTTAGCAAAAAAAAAATGAATGCTAAAAAAAATGCAAAAAATAAATAAAAGAAATCCAAAAATTCAACCTCTGGTCTCGAAAAATCCATTTTGCAGGCTCGCCGTCGCATCAGCTTATGGACAAATTCAACTCAAGCTTATGGACAAATTCAACTCAAAATTCAAAAATTCTAATTAAAAAAACATTTAGGGAAAAAAAATGAATGCTAAAAAAAATGCAAAAAAAAAATAAAAGAAATTCAAAAATTCAACCTCTGGTCTCGAAAAATCCATTTTGCAGGCTCGCCGTCGCATCAGCTTATGGACAAATTCAATTCAAAAATTCTAATTAAAAAAACATTTAGGGAAAAAAAATGATTGCTAAAAAAAGCAAAAAAATAAATGCAAAAAAAATAAATAAAGAAATCCAAAAATTCAACCTCTGGTCTCTAAAAATCCATTTTGCGTCCTCGCCGTCGCATCAGCTTATGGACAAATTCAACTCCAATTGGGCTCGGATTTTTTTTTTTTTTAGCTTCATGTTACCTTGTACCTCGGAATGGACTTCCCCGCGAGACGCTTCACATCTGCAGCTCTTCTGAAAAACCAACATTGTTATTTTAAGCCTGAGCATTAAAATCGAGAACCCTTCCCAAACAGCCATTTAATCACGATACCATCTGCTCCGGCCCTCGCCCATTCCCATGTAGCCCCAAAAAATAAATAGCAATTAAAAATAATAACAGAGACAATGATTTCCATAAATCCAGTCTATTTACATGGCGTGGGGGAAGGAAAGTGTCGCTCGGAGCGAGGGGCCAAAGTTTTGAACCCCACACTCCTCGGCTCCCCAGAAATATATTTATGGGATGCATTTAATTCCGAGTCTGGGGAAATGGCGTTTATTGGAAAAAAAAAATGGCCTTGAAAGCCACTGTGGCAGAACGGCGCATTAAATTTGTCCTTCTTCTTCCCTCGCGTTTCCGTGAGATCCTTTAGTTGATACAAATGACCCTAAAAATACCCCCCGAGTATAAGAAACAAATAAAATATGTAAGTAATATCGCAAA
>JAJQKJ010001286.1:0-111159 GCA_029574335.1 Rana kukunoris
AACGTGAGAGGATATACTGAATGAGCCTCTTTGGCATGGGTGATGAGGAGGTGTATCGCATCTTCAGATTCAGCCCTGATGCCATCCTGGAACTAACCACAGCCCTGCAGGATGACATCACCAGCAAGACACACCGCTCACAGGCAGTGCAGCCACTGTCTGGGCGTATTTTATGCACCCGGCATATCCCAGTAAGTTAGGGCCGGCATATCCCAGTAAGTTGGGCCGGCGTAGTTTGTGAACATGCTCACAGGGGAAACGATCAGACGCCGAGGTGACTGAGTATGCTCCGTGGATGATACGCCGGGCGTAAGTGTCAGATTCAGGCTCACATCATTTGCATAAGGTCACACCCACTTCCACCTACTTGCGCCTTCACATTTACGTTACGCTGGAACAAACTTGGCGAATACTGTATTTGCCTCACTTGTTTGCGTCAGGGAACGTATATGCGCTGCGTTACGCCGGCACAAAGATGCGCCCATCTACCTGAATCTGGCCCATACAATACATACACACACACACAGGAGAAGGCCGTGTTCACACTACATGTTTCTTAAGACTGCAGGTCCTCTGAGATCCACAAGGTGGTGATCTCGCTTCTACCATAGAGAAAGGAAGTCTCTATGGAAGAAAGAAAGTGATGTCAGCTTCAAACAGGAAGTGATGTCAGGTATAAATAGGAAGTTCCAGGTGAGAGGCGAGTCGGGAGAACAAAGAGGGAAGACATTGCTAAAAGACGCAACAGAGGAGGTAATAAGATCTTATCTTCTATTTACACCCAGTAACCCCGTCATGTCCGTCCTCTTCCTCCATAGTCACTGTGACGTCTTTTATCTCCAGCAGATGATGATACACACATATATAGTGTGGAAACCTAGATTAACCCTTCCAGGGGCAGAACATTCCCCATAGAGGAATTCTCTTCATTTTGGAGATGTGTCTCACATTTCCCACCAATCATCTTCTCACCTCATCAGTCTATACTCAGGATTATAACACTTTTATTGGGGATGGGGGGGTTTTATAGACAAAGGGTTAGAGGCGCCCGGACGTTTAAAACCCTTACAAATGCTAAAAGAAATGTTCCTTTATGTGTAATCCCACTGGGGGGGTGTTCTTACACAATAGAACCCCCTAATATTACCCCCCATACACCCCCATCCTAATATTGTACAACCAGTACAGTCCAGATCATTCTCTCTTATTCAATTATTGGTCTACAGGTAACCTGTATACATCACATGACCGATGAGGATGGAGGAGGACGGAGTCACATGACTGAGAGGATACTAAACCTCACCCTGGAGATCATCTACCTGCTGACCGGAGAGGTGAGGGGGATTCTGGGAGGTCACATGACATCACTCTTATCTCTATTAATAATACACAGACCTGACCGGAGAGGTGAGGGGGATTCTGGGAGGTCACATGACATCACTCTTATCTCTATTAATAATACAGACCTGACCGGAGAGGTGAGGAGGATTCTGGGAGGTCAATGACATCACTCTTATCTCTATTAATAATACACAGACCTGACCGGAGAGGTGAGGGGGATTCTGGGAGGTCACATGACATCACTCTTATCTCTATTAATAATACAGACCTGACCGGAGAGGTGAGGAGGATTCTGGGAGGTCACATGACATCACTCTTATCTCTATTAATAATACAGACCTGACCGGAGAGGTGAGGGGGATTCTGGGAGGTCACATGACATCACTCTTATCTCTAATAATAATACAGACCTGACCGGAGAGGTGAGGATTCTGGGAGATCACCTGACATCACTCTTATCTCTATTAATAATACAGACTGACCGGAGAGGTGAGGAGGATTCTGGGAGGTCACATGACATCACTCATATCTCTATTAATAATACAGACCTGACCGGAGAGGTGAGGAGGATTCTGGGAGGTCACATGACATCTCTATTAATAATACAGACCTGACGGAGAGGTGAGGAGGAATTCTGGGAGGTCACATGACATCACTCTTATCTCTATTAATAATACACAGACCTGACCGGAGAGGTGAGGGGGATTCTGGGAGGTCACATGACATCACTCATATCTCTATAATAATACAGACCTGACCAGAGAGGTGAGGGGTTTCTGGGAGGTCACATGACATCACTTTATCTCTAATAATAATTACACAGACCTGACCGGAGAGGTGAGGGACATTCTGGGAGGTCACATGACATCACTCTTATCTCTATTAATAATACAGACCTGACGGAGAGGTGAGGAGGATTCTGGGAGGTCACATGACATCACTTTTATCTCTATTAATAATACAGACCTGACGGAGAGGTGAGGAGGATTCTGGGAGGTCACATGACATCACTCTTATCTCTATTAATAATACAGACCTGACCGGAGAGGTGAGGAGGATTGGGGAGGTCACATGACATCACTCTTATCTCTATTAATAATACACAGACCTGACTGGAGAGGTGAGGAGGATTCTGGGAGGTCACATGACATCACTCTTATCTCTATTAATAATACACAGACCTGACCGGAGAGGTGAGGGGATTCTGGGAGGTCACATGACATCACTCATATCTCTATTATAATACAGACCTGACAGAGAGGTGAGGGGGTTTTGGGGAGGTCACATGACATCACTCTTATCTCTATTAATAATACAGACCTGACCGGAGAGGTGAGGAGGATTCTGGGAGGTCACATGACATCACTCTTATATCTATTAATAATACAGACCTGACCGGAGAGGTGAGGAGGATTCTGGGAGGTCACATGACATCACTCTTATCTCTATTAATAAAACACAGACCTGACCGGAGAGGTGAGGGGGATTCTGGGAAGTCACATGACATCACTCTTATCTCTATTAATAATACACAGACCTGACCGGAGAGGTGAGGAGGATTCTGGGAGGTCACATGACATCACTCATATCTCTATTAATAATACAGACCTGACCAGAGAGGTGAGGGGGTTTCTGGGAGGTCACATGACATCACTCTTATCTCTATTAATAAAACACAGACCTGACCGGAGAGGTGAGGGGGATTCTGGGAAGTCACATGACATCACTCTTATCTCTATTAATAATACACAGACCTGACCGGAGAGGTGAGGAGGATTCTGGGAGGTCACATGACATCACTCTTATCTCTATTAATAATACACAGACCTGACCGGAGAGGTGAGGGGACATTCTGGGAGGTCACATGACATCACTCTTATCTCTATTAATATACAGACTGACGGAGAGGTGAGGAGGATTCTGGAGGTCACATGACATCACTTTATCTCTATTAATAATACAGACCTGACCGGAGAGGTGAGGAGGATTCTGGGAGGTCACATGACCATCACTCTTATCTCTATTAATAATACAGACCTGACCGAGAGAGGTGAGGAGGATTCTGGGAGGTCACATGACATCACTCTTATCTCTATTAATAATACAGACTGACCATAGAGGTGAGGAGGATTCTGGGAGGTCACATGACATCACTCTTATCTCTATTAATAATACACAGACCTGACGGAGAGGTGAGGGGATTTGGGAGGTCACATGACATCACTCTTATATCTATTAATAATACAGACCTGACCGGAGAGGTGAGGAGGATTCTGGGAGGTCACATGACATCACTCTTATCTCTATTAATAAAACACAGACCTGACCGGAGAGGTGAGGGGATTCTGGGAAGTCACATGACATCACTCTTATCTCTATTAATAATACACAGACCTGACCGGAGAGGTGAGGAGGATTCTGGAGGTCACATGACATCACTCATTTCTTATTAATAATACAGACCTGACCGGAGAGGTGAGGGGGATTCTGGAGAAGTCACATGACATCACTCTTATCTCTATTAATAATACACAGACCTGACCGGAGAGGTGAGGAGGATTCTGGAGGTCACATGACATCACTCTTTCTCTATTAATAATACACAGACCTGACCGGAGAGGTGAGGGGATTTGGGAGGTCACATGACATCACTCTTATCTCTATTAATAATACAGACCTGACCGGAGAGGTGAGGAGGATTCTGGGAGGTCACATGACATCACTTTTATCTCTATTAATAATACAGACCTGACCGGAGAGAGGAGTGAGGAGGATTCTGGGAGGTCACATGACATCACTCTTATCTCTATTAATAATACAGACCTGACCGGAGAGGTGAGGAGGATTCTGGGAGGTCACATGACATCACTCTTATCTCTCTATTAATAATACAGACCTGACCATAGAGGTGAGGAGGATTCTGGGAGGTCACATGACATCACTCTTATCTCTATTAATAATACACAGACCTGACCGGAGAGGTGAGGGGGATTCTGGGAGGTCACATGACATCACTCATATCTCTATTAATAATACAGACCTGACCAGAGAGGTGAGGGGGTTTCTGGGAGGTCACATGACATCACTCTTATCTCTATTAATAATACAGACCTGACCGGAGAGGTGAGGAGGATTCTGGGAGGTCACATGACATCACTCTTATATCTATTAATAATACAGACCTGACCGGAGAGGTGAGGAGGATTCTGGGAGGTCACATGACATCACTCTTATCTCTATTAATAAAACACAGACCTGACCGGAGAGGTGAGGGGGATTCTGGGAAGTCACATGACATCACTCTTATCTCTATTAATAATACACAGACCTGACCGGAGAGGTGAGGAGGATTCTGGGAGGTCACATGACATCACTCTTATCTCTATTAATAATACACAGACCTGACCGGAGAGGTGAGGGGGATTCTGGGAGGTCACATGACATCACTCTTATCTCTATTAATAATACAGACCTGACCAGAGAGGTGAGGAGGATTCTGGGAGGTCACATGACATCACTCTTATCTCTATTAATAATACAGACCTGACCGGAGAGGTGAGGAGGATTCTGGGAGGTCACATGACATCACTCTTATCTCTATTAATAATACAGACCTGACCGCAGAGGTGAGGGACATTCTGGGAGGTCACATGACATCACTCTTATCTCTATTAATAATACACAGACCTGACTGGAGAGGTGAGGAGGATTCTGGGAGGTCACATGACATCACTCTTATCTCTATTAATAATACAGACCTGACCGGAGAGGTGAGGAGGATTCTGGGAGGTCACATGACATCACTCTTATCTCTATTAATAATACAGACCTGACCTGAGAGGTGAGGAGGATTCTGGGAGGTCACATGACATCACTCTTATCTCTATTAATAATACTGACCTGAGAGGTGAGGAGGATTCTGGGAGGTCACATGACATCACTCTTATCTCTATTAATAATACACAGACCTGACCGGAGAGGTGAGGGACATTCTGGGAGGTCACATGACATCACTCTTATCTCTATTAATAATACAGACCTGACCGGAGAGGTGAGGAGGATTCTGGGAGGTCACATGACATCACTTTTATCTCTATTAATAATACAGACCTGACCGGAGAGGTGAGGAGGATTCTGGGAGGTCACATGACATCACTCTTATCTCTATTAATAAAACACAGACCTGACCGGAGAGGTGAGGGGGTTTCTGGGAGGTCACATGACATCACTCTTATCTCTATTAATAAAACACAGACCTGACCGGAGAGGTGAGGGGGATTCTGGGAAGTCACATGACATCACTCTTATCTCTATTAATAATACACAGACCTGACCGGAGAGGTGAGGAGGATTCTGGGAGGTCACATGACATCACTCTTATCTCTATTAATAATACACAGACCTGACCGGAGAGGTGAGGGACATTCTGGGAGGTCACATGACATCACTCTTATCTCTATTAATAATACAGACCTGACCGGAGAGGTGAGGAGGATTCTGGGAGGTCACATGACATCACTTTTATCTCTATTAATAATACAGACCTGACCGGAGAGGTGAGGAGGATTCTGGGAGGTCACATGACATCACTCTTATCTCTATTAATAATACAGACCTGACCGGAGAGGTGAGGAGGATTCTGGGAGGTCACATGACATCACTTTTATCTCTATTAATAATACAGACCTGACCGGATTAGAGGTGAGGAGGATTCTGGGAGGTCACATGACATCACTCTTATCTCTATTAATAATACACAGACCTGACTGGAGAGGTGAGGAGGATTCTGGGAGGTCACATGACATCACTCTTATCTCTATTAATAATACACCAGACCTGACCGGAGAGGTGAGGGGGATTCTGGGAGGTCACATGACATCACTCATTATCTCTATTAATAATACAGACCTGACCAGAGAGGTGAGGGGGTTTCTGGGAGGTCACATGACATCACTTTTATCTCTATTAATAATACAGACCTGACTGGAGAGGTGAGGAGGATTCGGAGGTCACATGACATCACTCTTATCTCTATTAATAATACACAGACCTGATTCTGGAGGGTGAGGGGGATTCTGGGAGGTCACATGACATCACTCTTCTCTATATAATACAGACCTACCAGAGAGGTGAGGGGGTTTCTGGGAGGTCATACATCACTCTTTTATCTCTATTAATAATACAGACCTGACCGGAGAGGTGGAGATTCTGGGAGGTCACATGACATCACTCTTATATCTATTAATAATACAGACCTGACTGGGATGAGGGGGGATCTGGGAGGTCACATGACATCACTCTTATCTCTATTAATAAAACACAGACCTGACCGGAGAGGTGAGGAGGATTCTGGGAGGTCACATGACATCACTCTTATCTCTATTAATAATACACAGACCTGACCGGAGAGGTGAGGGGGATTCTGGGAGGTCACATGACATCACTCTTATCTCTATTAATAATACAGACCTGACCGGAGAGGTGAGGAGGATTCTGGGAGGTCACATGACATCACTCTTATCTCTATTAATAATACAGACCTGACCGGAGAGGTGAGGAGGATTCTGGGAGGTCACATGACATCACTCTTATCTCTATTAATAATACAGACCTGACCGCAGAGGTGAGGGACATTCTGGGAGGTCACATGACATCACTCTTATCTCTATTAATAATACACAGACCTGACTGGAGAGGTGAGGAGGATTCTGGGAGGTCACATGACATCACTCTTATCTCTATTAATAATACAGACCTGACCGGAGAGGTGAGGAGGATTCTGGGAGGTCACATGACATCACTCTTATCTCTATTAATAATACAGACCTGACCGGAGAGGTGAGGAGGATTCTGGGAGGTCACATGACATCTCTCTTATCTCTATTAATAATTCACAGACCTGACCGGAGAGGTGAGGAGGATTCTGGGAGGTCACATGACATCACTCTTATCTCTAATAATAATACAGACCTGACTGGAGAGGTGAGGAGGATTCTGGGATTCTAACATGATATTCCTATTGGTTCTCCAATACAGAGATTTCCTCTTGTGAAGTCAGGTGATCACATGACCATCACAGTGTCTCCATGTGACTCCCTAAAACCCGAGAGACACAACATGGAGAAGATTCTAGAAGTCACCAAGAAGATGATGGAGCTGCTGACAGGAGAGGTGAGGAGGATTCTGGGACATTATCCAGTAACAGACAAGGGGTGTGTCTGGATGGTGACTGTATCATTGTGTGTGTCAGGTTCCTATAAGGTGTCAGGATGTCACTGTCTATTTCTCCATGGAGGAGTGGGAGTATTTAGAAGGACACAAGGATCTCTACAAGGACGTCATGATGGAGAATCAGCCGCCCCTCACATCACCGGGTAAGAGGAGACTTTATTGTAAAGGAGAGAGCAGTACGGAGGCTCCACCTAGATCCCCCATCATCTGATAAACACATAGAAACAATGGATTCAGTCAGTGTGTGTGTTTCCTACAGATGGATCCAGTAATGGGAACCCACCAGAGAGATGTCTCCGTCCTCTGTATTCCCGGGATTCCACACAGGAAGGTCACACTATCCCCCACCATCATCAGGTAGATGAGGAACAATCACTGATCGTATCATTAGGATCTGTACATTATCTGCATTGTTACCATTGATGTCATTTTTATTCTATATTCAGAGTGGAGACCTGAGAGATCCTAAAGTTGAGGTTAAAGAAGAGATAAAAGAGGAGGATGATGAGGATGGGGTGATGGAGGAGTCAGAGTCTCTAAAAGAACACAAAGATCTGTACCAGGACACCATGGTGGAGTCATCCAGCTACAGAGACCCCCCAGAGAGATGTCCCCGTCCTCTGTATTCCCGGGATTCCACACAGGAAGGTCACACCATCCCCCACTGTTACAAGGTCGGTGGGGCGGAGCATCTAGAACAGTCTTTTCTCAACCTTTTTACTGCTGGGGAACACTAAAAATAATTTTCAGGTCTCGGGGAATCCCTGATAAAACCCATTCTTTGGGGATCAGTGGGAACAATGCCCCTTACTTTGGTGGTCAGTGAGAAGAATGGCCTTTTTTACAGTAGTGGTAAGAATGCCCCCTTACAGAGAACTATGAAGAGCATTGGTGTAATACCACCGGCTCCTCCAAGTGGAATTGGCTCAGAACTATGTAGGCACAATCAAACAGGAGGTAAATCAGCCACAGCTCAAGGACCCCCTAGCCACCTCTGGAGGAACCCTGGTTGAGAATGGCTGATCTAGAACATGGACTGGTGGAGATGATGTGTGGATTTTGTATGTAAGTTTATATCTTACAGATGATATTCTCTCTCATTCTCTTGGTTTAGAGTGGAGATCCAATCGATATAGAATTTGAGGTGAAATCAGAAGAAGAAGAGAGGTATGTGAGGGATGATCAGCAGTCTATGGAGGAGGATGGAATAACGGGGACATTTATAGAGGAGGACACTCCTACAGAGATCAGCACAGGTGGGTCAATAACACTAAATACACTACATACTCCTGACCCCTGCACTATATACTCTATGTTGTACATTACATACTCCTGACCCTCGTCCTATAATCCCCTCATCACTGTCACTCCTATAAAAGACAGTTCTCGTTGTTTCCCCACTCTCTGACTAAGGTCCATGAATAAAGAAATGATCTGGTAGGAGATCAGAGGAGCCATTTACTAGTTACCTTGAGTGGGGAATTGTAAGAGACAAAGAGACAAAGCTGCCTGATGTGGGCGGCGGAGTCCTGGTTTAGGGGAACCAATCAGCTCATGTCTAGTAATAATCTTTGTATTTCTATTTTAGTAAATGGACGGGAGATGAGGAAAACCTCAGAGGATTGTCTCACTTTGTCTCCAGACTGTAAAGTAGAAGATGAGGACATCACACAGTATAGTCCAGGAGAAAACCGGACTACCTCAAATGTCCATCCGGCACCACACAGTGTAGATGGACCATTGTATTCCTCTTATCCTGAGGAACCTCAGACTGTACAGGACGGTGCCGGACCATCATATTCCTCTTATCCTGAGGAACCTCAGACTGTGCGGGACGGTGCCGGACCATCGTATTCCTCTTATCCTGAGGAACCTCAGACTGTGCGGCACGGTGCCGGACCATCGTATTCCTCTTATCCTGAGGAACCTCAGACTGTGCGGGACGATGCCGGACCATCGCATTCCTCTTATCCTGAGGAACCTCAGACTGTGCGGGACGATGCCGGACCATCGCATTCCTCTTATCCTGAGGAACCTCAGACTGTGCGGGACGGTGCCGTCCTTCCAACAGATACGTTTTTCTGTGCTGAGTGCGGGAAGTGTTTCAGTTTCAAAAGCAATCTTAATAAGCATAAAAAATCTCACACAAGTGGGAAACCGTATTCCTGTTCGGAATGCGGAAAATGTTATTCAATGAAGTCCAATCTTTACACACATCAGAGATCTCACACGGGGGAGAAGCCTTTTTCCTGTTCTGTGTGTGGGAAATGTTTTTCAGTGAAGTACAATCTTTCCACACATCGGAGATCTCACACGAAGGAGAAGCCGTATTCCTGTCCTGATTGCGGGAAATGTTTTTCGCAGCCACCCAGTCTTTACAAACACCAGAGATCTCACACAGAGGAGAAGCCTTTTTCCTGTTCTGAGTGCGGGAAATGTTTTTCAGAGAAGTCCTATCTTTCCACACATCAGAGATCTCACACGAGGGAAAAGCCGTATTCCTGTTCTGAGTGTGGGAAATGTTTTTCGCAGTCGTCCAATCTTTCCACACATCAGAGATCTCACACGGGGGAGAAGCCTTTTTCCTGTTCTAAATGCGGGAAATGTTTTTCACAGAAGTCCCATCTTTCCGCACATCAGAGATCTCACACGAAGGAGAAGCCGTATTCCTGTTCTGAGTGCGGGAAATGTTTTTCAGATAAGTCCAATCTTTACAGACATCAGAGATCTCACACGGGGGAGAAGCCTTTTTCCTGTTCTGAGTGCGGGAAATGTTTTTCAGATAAGTCCAATCTTTCCAAACACCAGAGATCTCACACAGGGAGAAGCCGTATTCCTGTCCTGAGTGAGGGAATTGTTCCTCACTGAAGTCCTGTCTTCCTGTACATCAGGGGCCTCGCACAACCCTCGAGGTGTATTAGTGGGTGCGGGAAATGTCTTGAATATAAATGTTGCTGGACATCACAGCTCTCATGTGGGGAAGAAGCACACCCTGATATACACCTCAGATATACTCCATGGCTGATCTTCATCATGTAAGAAACACTTCATAAGGAGATCAGAGATCACTAAAGACATGGATGAAGTGTTGTACCGTGTTGGCCATTGATAACAGTATAAAAAAAAAATGAGTCCTTCCCTCTCATTGGCTGAGTACATTTTGTGGTGGAAGATTTCACAGACATTTAGGGATCTATTATAAAACAAATTGTAAAATGAATGTGACACGCATTCCTCCAATCATGACAAATATTGGATCATCGGCTCCATCTAGTGGCAAAAATCTGCCCCCGTGATTTTTAATACCGACCATTGACGTAAAACAGAAAATACCACATTTGGCCATTAGATGGCGCTAAGTACCATAGAAATGATCTCCATCTAGTGGCCAAATGCAATCATTGTAAATGAATGGAAACCGTTCGACCAGCACAGCAAATATCCTAATAACATTCATCTTTCCCCCATTCACACAGAAGGAATGTACATGGACTTTCCCCGGGGGAATTGCTAGGCACATATTTTATGAATAGACCCTTAAATGTCAGGAGACGTTTATATAAAGATGGGAAGTATGGAGCAGATAAATGAATAGACCTCCTAGCAATGTTATTACCAGGCTGCAGCTAGGGGGAGCTCTAATGTGTGAGCACAGCAGAGTGATCCCATCTAGCTCACATTAACCCCCTCACTGTCAGAGATGTTTTTGCATTATTTTTGGGCCTGAAGATTAGATAAAACCCCCAAACATATATTATCTGATAGCAGAGGCCCTGGAGAATAAAATGGTGGTGATTGTTAAGGTGTTCCTCGTACACAAATGTCTCCTTAATATCCGGGTTTATTTTCTCCTTTTCCCTCATTTTCTATGGTGTGATCTTTTCTACAATACTTTGTTATAATAATGTAACACGTTGTGTATTGTATGACTCCGCCTCCACATTCCAGACAAGTCATTTTCCTGACCAATCGCATTTCTACCTTTTTACTATTTCCTGATTCTATGACTGTAATCTGTTTAAAAAAATGTATTGAAGAGAACAAAAAGGTTGTGTGTGTGGGTGGAATGAGAAGAATTGCTGTTGGTGTTGTCACCTGTCACAGCAGTCACCAGACCACCTCTTCCTCTACTATTGGGGTGCTGGGCCTTTCTATGACTACTCAGGACCCCCAAACTCTTCTATATGTAGCACTACCCCCGAAGGAGCTGCTGGTTTAGATTTGGGCCGACCGTTACCTTACTGTACACCACACTCGTCCCAGGGGTCCCTTTTGAAAGGTTATTCACAAATGTCCGCACCAACACTTAATGGGCCAGATTCAGAAACGAATTACGCCGGTGTATCTACAGATACACCGGCGTAATTCGTATTTCCCACCGGCGTGTCATTGTTTTCTATTCAGAAAACAAGATACGCCGGTTTTAGGCTAAGATCCGACTGGCGTAAGTCACTTACACCGTCGGATCTTAAATGTATTCTTACGCCGGCCTCTAGGTGGCGTTTACGTCGATTTCTCATTTGCCTATGCAAATGAGAAAGATACGGCGATTCACGAGGGGACTTGCGACCGCGCGTCGTTTTTTACGTCGTTTGCGTAAATGTTAGACCGGCGTAAGGTTACCCCTGCTATAGCAGGCGCAGCCAATGTTAAGTATGGACGTCGGGACCGCGTCGAATTGCCCGTTGGCTACGTCGTTTGCGTAAATCGTTCGGAAATGGGGCTCGACGTTCACGTCGTTTACATTGATAATAATCGACGTGATTTTGCGCATTGGGCACTGGGAACGTCCACGGACGGCGCCGTCCAAAAAAACGTGAATGACGTGGGGGCATGATTCATTTACATGAATCACGCCCCCACTTCATTCATTTGAATTGCGCGGCCTTACGCCGTGCAGTTAACACTACGCCGCCGCATATTATGGAGCAAGTGCTTTCTGAATAAGGCACTTGCCCATAATATTTGCGGCGGCGTAGTGTAAACATACGCCGCCGGACAGATACCCAAAAGGTATCTGAATCTGGCCCAATGTCTTTTTCTTCAAGGGTTTATTTAAACCAGGTTCATCAGAGGGGTGGAGGGACAGGGGAGATTCAGGTTCCCTGCTTGTGGATCACGGGTACAGTCTTAGATCCAGAGGATAAATCGTTTCCACACTGGATTCAGCAACTACCAGATAGGCCTCTCTCACTGACCTAGCAGCCGATGCGAAGCTCGTTTAAAGTCTCTGCCACAGACTTGATGAGTGTCATCGAGTTGTCACACAGTCCTCTGCCACAAGATCATGTAACCACACACACACACTCTGCAAAGCTCCAAAGAAAGCACACAGTCCACGGTGCCAGGATCTTGTAGACAGGCCGGCAGCACAGTGAGGTAAATTGGCCAGGATGCGTCCTCCAATTGAGTCCCCAATTGTTCGGCTTCTTCCTGCAGGCAAGACAGCACAGGACCACCCCTGGACCAGTAGGCCCCAAAAACTCCTGGGCCTACTCTCAGTTGTGGAGCCTCGGGCCAGCAGGCCTCGAGACCGGAAAATACTGCTAACGCATCCCTGAGGCCAGGAGGGCCGTCAGGTCAGGATCAAAAGACCCCGCCTGAATGGTGCCTGCCACCCAAGCACCCTCCACCAGAATGCACAGTGGGCAGAACACGATCACTGGGCTGCTTCTGGGAAGAATGCACTCAATACACCCAGCCCATTGCCATTCAGACCTTGACTCCTGGTGACAGTGACACCCACAGTCAAGTGGAAGATGTGCAACACAGCTGAACTAGAACAGAAACCCACAATTTGGCATAATATTCTGAGCCAACTACAGCTCAGATAACTAAATTTACTAAATGGGGCCTACTCAACAGGAGCTACATATAGGATTGTGAAAATTTCCATCCTATTTACTAAAAAGCTGAAGAAGATGTCTATGATGTAGATGAGGGTTACATATAGTATGAGCAGCATCACCCTTCACTCTGTCACCAAGACCTAGTCTGGCAATGCCCAGAATGATACCAATTAGTCTCTGACCAATCTCACGGTTTGGATGGAATTTCTCCTTATATCAGTGGTCAGTGTAGTGGTCCCTTACATTGGTGACCAATGGGAGAAGGACCCTCTTATATGTCATCAGTGGGAAGACTGCCCTCCTTACAGATCATTGATTTCAGTTGTTAATGAGAGACAGAAATTGTCCATTGCTCAAGGAACCCCTAGAACCCTTTGGAGGAACCCTGGCTGAGAAAGGCTGGACTAGGCAGTAATATATTTCTCTCCCCCTTGGTGGGAGTGGAGATGACCCATCTATAAGGATATACAATACATACACACACAGCACAAGGCCGTGTTCACACTACCAGATGTTTCTCAGGGCTGTAGGTCCTCTGAGCTCCACAAGGTGGTGATCTTCTCATTTCTTCCATAGAGACAGGAAGTCTCTATGAAAGACAGGAAGTGATGTCAGGGACAGACAGGAAGTTCCGGGTGAGAGGTGAGTCGGGAGGAAGTAGTGAGGAGACATCTTTGGAATCGGCAGCAGAGGAGGTAATAAGATCTTATTTTCTATTTACACCCAGTAACCCCGTCATGTCCGTCCCCTTCCTCCATAGTCACTGTGACGTCTTTTATCTCCAACAGATGATAATACACACATATACCTCCCAACTGTCCCTGATTTGGAGGGACTGTCCCTCATTCACAACAAAGTCCCTCTTTCCTCCTCATGTGTCCCTCATGTTGGTCTGATCTATATACATGTATATAAAATGCACTATTTATCTATCAAAAAGTCTTTCCCGGTGCTAAACCTTCCATCCAATTTCTACATTTTTCTGCTGCATTTGTAAATTCCAAAAGCCAATATAAAGGAATATTAGTGGTGAAAATGCACTTGTGGGTTTATCCGATTTTCTTTTCTCCATTAAAGCGGATCTCCACCCTAAAGTGAAGAACCGCTGATCGGAACCCTCCCCCCCTCCGGTGTCACAATTGACACCTTTCAGGGGGGAGGGGGGTGCAGATACCTGTCTAAAGACAGGTATCTGCAACCACTTCCGGCTCGCAGTCTCGGCCAAAAGACAGGTTTTTTGGCGACATCCCGTCGCCCCCCCGTTGTGTGCTGGGAACTCTCAGCTCCCAGCACACAGCGGGAGCCAATCGCCGGGCGCAGCGCGACTCGCGCATGCGCCGTAGGGAACCAGGCAGTGAAGCCGCAGCGCTTCACTTCCTGGTTCCCTCGCCGTGGATGGAGGGGGGAGCAGCAGGGTGACGAGCGATCGCTCATCCTCTGCTGCAGACGCCGCTGGACTCCAGGACAGGTAAGTGTCCTAATATTAAAAGTCAGCAGCTGCAGTATTTGTTGCTGCTGGCTTTTAATATTGTTTTTTTGCTGAACCATCCGCTTTAAGTGGTGTGTCAGGGGGTGTGTCCTATGCTTACATACTTTTGCTAATAGAAGTCCCTCATTCCCATCTCAGAAAGTTGGGAGGTATGTACACATATATAGTGTGGAGTCGTACATTAACCCCTTCAGGGTCAGAACATTCCCCCACTTACGGGGCATTACGGGAACTTTCTCTTAATTTCCAAAATGATTTTTTTTACATCTAATTCAGCTTTTCAGTTTATAATAACAGATTATACGATAATACAGGATGGGGGTTTTATTAGGAGCTGTATTTATAATTAGGGATGCACTGAAATTTCATCGGCCGAAAATTGTGTTTTCAGCATATTGCTGAAAGAAAAAAGTACCGATAATTGCGCAGTCGCAGTTGCCGTGCCTCCGGGGGTCTGCCCATTGTGGGGTGTCATCCTGAAGGCTCAAGGTCCCATCCTCCCCTCCCTCCCTCTTCTTGCAGAGTGGCAAATTCCCTGTGTCAGGGAGCTGAATTGCCCTGGCCGTAGTAAAAATGTCCCGCCTCCTGTGATAGACGGCACATTGATCCAATGCCGGGACATTGCATCAGTGTGATGTGATCACAGGAGGCGGGACATTGTTACTGCAGCCCAGGAAATTCAAATACAGCTCCGTGACACAGGGAGATATCACAGTCAGTGGCAGGCTTCATCTGATGGGCACTGGCGAAGGCTGCATTCCCAGGCACTGGCGAGGCTGCATTGATCTCTTGTATCATGTCTGTAGTCTCTGACCATCTCCTGTATCATTTATGCTAGAGGTGCACCAAATAGAAATTTAGTAATACCAATAGCAGTGTGTTTAAGTAAGAGATTGCAGACATCATACAGAGACAGAGGACATGATACAAGAGATGGTTAGAGACTGTGCAGACATGATACAGGAGATGGTCAGAGACTGTGCAGACATGATATTGGAGATGGTCAGAGACTGTGCAGACATGATATTGGAGATGGTCAGAGACTGTGCAGACATGATACAGGAGATGGTCAGAGACTGTGCAGACATGATACAGGAGATGGTCAGAGACTGTGCAGACATGATACAGGAGATGGTCAGAGACTGTGCAGACATGATACAGGAGATGGTCAGAGACTGTGCAGACATGATACAGGAGATGGTCAGAGACTGTGCAGACATGATACAGGAGATGGTAAGAGGGTGTGCAGACATGATACAGGAGATGGTCAGAGGGTGTGCAGACATGATACAGGAGATTGTCAGAGGGTGTGCAGACATGATACAGGAGATGGTTAGAGGGTGTGCAGACATGATACAGGAGATGGTCAGAGACTGCGCAGACATGATACAGGAGATGGTCAGAGACTGTGCAGACATGATACAGGAGATGGTCAGAGACTGTGCAGACATGATACAGGAGATGGTCAGAGACTGTGCAGACATGATACAGGAGATGGTCAGAGACTGTGCAGACATGATACAGGAGATGGTCAGAGACTGTGCAGACATGATACAGGAGATGGTCAGAGACTGTGCAGACATGATACAGGAGATAGTCAGAGGGTGTGCAGACATGATACAAGAGAAGGTTAGAGACTGAGGACATGATACAAGAGATGGTTAGAGACTGTGCAGACATGATACAGGAGATGGTCAGAGACTGTGCAGACATGATACAGGAGATGGTCAGAGACTGTGCAGACATGATATTGGAGATGGTCAGAGGCTGTGCAGACATGATACAGGAGATGGTCAGAGACTGTGCAGACATGATACAGGAGATGGTCAGAGACTGTGCAGACATGATACAGGAGATGGTCAGAGACTGTGCAGACATGATACAGGAGTTGGTCAGAGACTGTGCAGACATGATACAGGAGATGGTCAGAGACTGTGCAGACATGATACAGGAGATGGTCAGAGACTGTGCAGACATGATACAGGAGATGGTCAGAGGCTGTGCAGACATGATACAGGAGATGGTCGGAGGCTGTGCAGACATGATAAAGGAGATGGTCGGAGGCTGTGCAGACATGATACAGGAGATGGTCGGAGGCTGTGCAGACATGATAAAGGAGATGGTCGGAGGCTGTGCAGACATGATACAGGAGATGGTCACAGACTGTGCAGACATGATACAGGAGATGGTCAGAGACTGTGCAGACATGATACAGGAGATGGTCAAAGACTATGCAGACATTCACCTATGTCCAGTCCTAGGCACCACACCCCTGTCATCTCCGGTCTCCTCCCGGCATCTTCATGCCCCTTTAAGCACTCGCTGCATACACAGTACAGAGTGCCAGGCACACACGGTGGGTGAGAAGGGAGATGTCAGCAGCACCCTCATTGGATACAAGGCTGCAGAGCCCTGTTGTGATGTAACATCTTATTGGCAGAGTGTGTGGTGGGCAGGGCAGTGAGTTAAAGGGGAGCTCGGGGGAAGGCAGTTCTTGTTAGGACATTCGGTCCCCGAATTTCCTACAGCCAGTCCGGCCCGGGGACACCAAACAGGGGACATTTTCTCCCACACATATGCTACACAAATTTGGTGACCGCAAGACCCCTGTAGGTGACCACCTAAGTTGCCTAATTAGAGAGCCGCCTCTGTACAGTACATACACACACAGCACAAGGCCGTGTTCAGACTATGGTGTCCTTTTATGAAAGTGAGATCAGCGGCGATCCCGACTCTCACCTCTGATCTCAGGTCATACACAGTTTATGAAGCTGAGGTAATCAGCGGAGAACATGTTCTCCACCGATCATCTCAGCACAGTGAGAATCTGTAACTGACTGTCACAGAAACGGGCAGTTTATGAAGGTGCGATCTCAACACCTTAGTGGCGATCTGTGACAGGATTCTCACTTTCTGATTCACCATCTCAGAGGTGGAGAATCAGAGAGAGAAGCCGAAGTTGGCTGAGTATTGTGGAGGAAGAAGGAAGTCTTTTGTCTTCCATGCTTCACACACAAGCAGCTATACAGTCAGGTGACATCTTCCCCCCAATACACCCCCCAACATGAGCAGGTTAGGAATTTATAGTGTATGTATATATACATCATCATATAGCATATATATATATATGTGTGTGTGTTTATTTCTATGTGTATGAATCTTAGTCTACCTGCATTAAAATGCTATTAAAGTCATTTTTATATATTAGTAAAAAAAATTGTAAACCCTAAAATATGGTGTTACCCATGGACTGTTCTATTACAGTTATACAGGGTTTATATTTGTATACTTTTTTTAAAACAAATGTAATGATTATAAATAAAAATGGGGGGGTGGGGTGGTGGCGCTTACTAATTGACAACAATAATAAATAATAAGTAGATAATCAATATTAAAAATGAATAAAGATAATAAACGTGAAATGTCTCACTCCTTAATCCTCAATGTCCCACCAAACATCAATGGCAATGATGGGGGGGGGGGGGGGGTGCAATTAGTGATGATGATGTGAGTAGATGAAAAATAGAATAATGTGGGAAAGTAAATAAACAGTCCTAGTTCATACTGGTAATACCATAAATAATTCAATAAAAAACGGTGCACAAGAACTATAACGAATAAATAAATAACATTGATCAATTAGATAAAGTGCTTCAAAAAAGTCCAATATTAATGGGGTTGTAAAGGAAAACATTTTTTTTTGATAATAAGCATCCTTTACCTGCAGACATTCCTTTTTTCACTTCCTCATTGTTTCGTTTTTGCTCAGAAGTTGCTCTATTTCTTCTCTGTTCTGTTTACTTCCTGCTTGTCTGATTGTTACTCACCTTCACGAAGGGAGACTTTACTGCGGTGGTCAGTAACGTGCTCGCCCCCTCCTGGGAACTACATCTGTGCGGCAGGACGCTCTCTATGCGTTAGAGACTTCAAGGAGGTGTGAATTATTGGGCATGCCGCAATGCATACTGGGAAATGCAGTTCTTAGATGAACGAGCACCGCAAACCAGGAAGTGAATGTGCGAACAGAAACTAGAAAGCCGGAGGTGATATAGATGGAGGAATTTAATAGGTATTTACTAATTTTTTTAGCAGAATCGTTACACTATTCTGTCTCTCTACCTTGCCGACATTAATTTTAGGGTTTTTTTTTTCCCCTTTACAACTCCTTTAAGGTGCTGAATACAAAAGTCCAAAAGTGCATATGTGCTTAATAGGTATCTGCAATCCACCACACGATCAACCAGTGTAGCTGTGCAGAAAATACCCCAGTGTGAACGTAAATACAAGCCCCTCACCTTCAAGAGGCTAAGATCAGCCTAATAATAAGGTAAAGGCAGAACCCACTGCGGGTCAGCGCCCCACGGTCAGCCTGTTTCTTCACTGTAGTCCCACAAGTCCCGACAATGATACTCCCTGGATCCTGTGGCTCTCAGCAAACAAACAATAGAGACCTCATAGTGCAACCAATATCAACAGTTTATTAAAAATAGTGGAAATACACTCACATGTGAACAGTGTAATCAGCAGCATATACAATGAGTCTGTACAACAGGATACCTCCGCTCTCGGGCCGCAGTGGAGGTGACGTCACCAATGTATTTTTCATTGATATGAATGGTGTATAGCTGCATTACATATGTGGGATTCCATTCATTTCCTATACACCATTCACATGTAAATAGGCACATGTATGAGCTTTACATATTGATAAAAACAATGCTATTTAATAATTAGGTTCATGTATATTGTTTGGTGGGAATGTAACTTTATTATTTTACTAATATGTGGTGTATAATGTGTGCTGATTCGTGTTCAGCTTTTGTATTTTTCACTTCCTCACACTGTAATCCCGCTACATCACGCGAGATTACAGCGAGAGAAGCCGTTCTCAGGAGTTTCCAGCCGTTTGTAGATCGCTCCTCATCTCAACATGAGAATCGATCTACAAAGCTTCATAAACAGGCACTCGGAGGAGAGCGATCTCCCCTGAGAACTGCATAGCGCTATTTTACCGCACTTTCATACAAGTGCACCCATGAGACGTTTCTCTGGGCTGCAGTTCCTCTGATCTCCACAAGATGGTGATCTCACTTCTACCATAGAGAGAAGTCTCTATGGAAGACAGGAAGTGATGTCAGGGACAGACAGGAAGTTCCGGGTGAGAGGTGAGGTGGGAGGAAGTAGTAAGGAGACATCTTTGGAATCGGTAGCAGAGGAGGTAATAAGATCTTATTTTCTATTTACACCCAGTAACCCCGTCATGTCCGTCCTCTTCCTCCATAGTCACTGTGAATGAATGAATGAATGAAAACTTATATAGCGCAGCACATGCGAAGTAAATCGCCTCTGGGCGCTTGTTGTTCCTGTCTCCTTTGAGATCAAAAGAGATGCGTCTTAATCTTTCTCCTGAAGACTAGATAGTTCTCCTCCAGCCGGATGCTGGCTGGTAAGGCGTTCTATAGTCTGGGACCTTGGACAGCAAATCTCCTGTCTCCTTTGGACTTGAATCTGGGTTTTGGTATCTGAAGCCGGTTTTGATTGGTGGATCGTAGAATACGATTGGGATTGTGAACTTTTAATTTTTCGCATAGATAATGGGGAGCATTCCCATGGATACATCTATGCGTTAGACAGAGAGCTTTAAAGGAGATTCTGTCTCTAACTGGTAGCCAGTGAAGGGATCTCAGTGAAGGTGAGATTGATTCCCAGGGTTTTTTCCCAGTCACAAGTCTGGCGGCCGTATTTTGAACGACTTGAAGACGAGCGATCTGGTACTTGGGGAGTCCGAGGTAAAGGGCATTTGCATAGTCCAGTCTGGAATTTACAATAGCTCCCACCACGACCGCTATGTCTTTCTTGGGAATAAAAGGCGTGAGTCTGCGTAGTAGGCGCAGCAGATGGTGAGATCCGCTGACTACTGACCCTATTTGTGCGTTCATTGTCATGTCGGAGTCAAAGATGACCCCAAGACTTTTGACCTTGGCGCTAGGGGTGATAATTTTGCCCAGAATGGGCGGCGGGATCCAAGTTGGTGTCGATAGATTCCTACGCTTGGCGTGAAACAGAAGAAGTTCTGTTTTCGCTCCGTTGAGTTTGAGATAACTCTTTGTCATCCAGTCCTCTATCATAGAGAGGCATGTCTCTAGATTGAGGTGGTGATCCTTTTTATTGCAAATGCGGAAGTACAGTTGCGTGTCGTCTGCATAAGAGTGATATAGCAGTTTTTGGCTGCTGATGATTTCGAAAAGAGGACGCACATAGATGTTGAATAACATCGGCGACAGGGGAGATCCTTGAGGGACCCCGCACGATAATGTGCGTTGTTCAGAAGTGAATGGTCCTAGCTTCACTATTTGCGATCGGTTTTCCAAAAAAGAGGAGAACCAGGATAGATCGCTTTCTGCGACTTTAGCTATTTTAGCCAGCCGAGTCAGCAACAGCTTGTGATCTACTGTATCGAAGGCTGCGCTTAGGTCCAGCAGAACCAGAAGAGAAGATTCTCCTTCGTCTGCGGCCTCGAGAACGTCGTCCCATATCTTAAGCAATGCAGTTTCCGTCCCGTGTCCGGGACGGAATCCTGATTGAAATGGGTCGAGTAAGTTGTGGGTGTCTAGATGCTGTTGCAGCTGCTGTACCACTGCTTTCTCCATTACTTTGGAGAGAACATTTAGGCCTGTTATGGGGCGCCAGTTGAGTGGATCCTTAGGATCCAGGGTGGCTTTCTTCAGGATGGGTTGAATGAAGCCCTCCTTCAACTGGGAGGGCATTATGCCCTCCTTGAAGGATTGGTTGATAAGCTGCGTGACAGGAGGTGCCAAGATGTCGGCGCATTCCTTCAGCAGTTTGGTGGGGATAATATCATTTGGCGCAGTGCTGTTGCGCAGAGTGCCGATGATATTTTTAGTGGTCTGAATGGAGATGGGTTCCAGCGTGAACTCACCTAACTGTGGTGACTTACTGCCGGTGCAGTGTAACCGACTCCGGGGGGGGGGGCTGGAAGAGCAATTATTTTTCTGAATGCCTTGCCGGATTGCCTCAATTTTGGTAATGAAGCAATCCGATAACTCATCGCAAAATTCTTGTGAATCCAAGTTGGGGGCCTCAAGACATCCTGGATTCATGGTCTGAGTGACCAGTTTGAAGAGTTTGCGGGGGCCATTTAGGGCACCGTTGATAGCCGCAGAAAAATAATTTTTCTTGGCTTCAAAGATTTGTTTGTAGTATTTTCTAGTTATTACCTTGTAGATCGAGAGGTTCTCATCTGAAGAGTTTCTTTTCCAGGCTGCTTCTGCCCTTCTGCGCTCTTGCTTCAGTAACGCCAGCTGGTTGTTGAACCAGCCGGAGTTATTTTTCCTGATCTGGGTCTTTCGTTTTGGCGCTATCAAGTCAGCTGACTGCAATAGTGCTGTGTTTATAGCCACCAATGTTTCTTCCGCTGTTTGGTGCGGCAGAATTGTATTTATTTTTTCCCCTAACGTGGCTTTGAAAAGCTCCGAGTGGAGCTTCTTCTGACATCTGGTCCAGTGTGTTGTCACTGGATTTGATGTTTTTGTTAAGGGGGGGAAGTCGGAAATAATGAATTTAATTGCATGGTGATCTGTCCATGGCAATGGTTCATTTTCCAAGATTTTTATTTCCAGATCTTGTCTGAAAATAAGATCGAGTGTATGACCTGAAGCATGTGTGGGCCCACATACAAGTTGCTGAAGCCCTAATCCTTCTAGGTGGTCGATGCAGGCGTCGGCAATGGGGTCTTGCGGGGAGTTGGCCCAGAGATTGAAGTCCCCGAGCAGCAAAAGGTGTCTGCTATTCAGGGTATAAGTGGAGACAAAGTCCGTCAGAGATGGGAGCAGCTGCGACTTGGGGCCAGGTGGCCTATAGCAGAGTAGAATCCGGACGGTCTCCTGGCCGTTTACTTGCAGTTGGAGAGTAAGGGTTTCCATGAATGGAAGAGGGTTTTGGAGGCTTGGTTTAGTGATCGCAAGACGCGTCTTATGGATCACCGCCAGTCCTCCTCCTCTTTGCCCTATTCTGTTTTCCGTTATAATACGGTAGTTTTCTGGCACCAATTCTCCTAGAATGGTGTTACAGTCGGCTGTGAGCCAGCTCTCTGTAATGAAGAGGCAGTCTAAGTCATGTTGCAATAAGAGATAAAAACAAAAAAGTGTAGCGCTAAAATTATGTGAAAATTAAATATGTCATACAATGAAGTATCATATGAGTTGTAAGGAGTGACAATTCAAAAGTGTATAAATTTAGAATGTGACATTAAAGCCCAAAAATAATTCATAGAAATGTGAAAAGTGTCCCAATCTGAGTGTCCAAATAAATGTGACAACAATGGAAATAGTGTTGATAGTAGATCCACCACCAAGGTAATTGAGGGGGCTTACCGGAAAGTGTGGACTCAGCTAAGCGTAAACTTAATGAGTCACTAAGGCATATGTTATGATGACAGCCAGGCAGTAGACCTCCCAATGATAAGATATGAACGAAATCTCAAAGCAGATCGACTCTTCATGTGATGAATGGGAGCCAAGAGATAGTATATGGTGCCAGGATCAGCATACATGGAACGTAGGCTCTTTACATAGGATCCAAAGAGCTTCTGCCTTTTCAAAGCAACTTGTGATGTTGCAATAAGAAATCGTGGATTTCTAATCAGTGTTTTACTGCCGATCTAGTGTTAATCAAAGCACATGATATGTGCTTTGGCTGTGGTAACTGCCTGCGATTTTTTGTAGTCGATCGTCGCTCGATCCTCAAAAGTCGCAGATTTCCTAGGGTCTTTTTGGTAGCGGCCGACAGAATTGCGGCAAATCGCTCCAGATCCCAAATGTTCTCTGCCGAGTATTGCCGATTAACCATGGCAGGAGTGGGGGGGTGGATTCTCAAGGATAACCGAATCCTCTGATCCTAGCTTGGTCCAGAGGAAGGCAAAAAACCCTGACCACGCTGCGCCAATATGCTGTGGTAGGGAAAAAATTCCTTCCTGACCCCTAAATAGGCAATCGGGTTTTAGCCCTGGATCAAGTTATAAATGAGTATGAGCGGGGGGAGATGGGGCTGGATGGAGCAAGCTGGCCACCAACCTGAGGTGGGGGGGGGCTTCCTGGCCCGATTGGGGCAAAAAGTACCAATGGTTGGAGGTGGGGAGTGGCGCGCCCGCTAGGCCGCGGATGAAGCCGCGGCCTTTCCTGAGTCGCGGCTGCCGCTGCTGCCGCGATCGGAGGCTAGTAGGGTTGCCTGGCGCAAAGGACGCCCGAGCAGTGATAGTGGTGTGGAGATGCTTCTGGGGTGAGGGGGGGGATTTCTAGGCCTGTAGCAGCGTGTGGGGATCGGCGCGGCGGTAGGCCGCAAGTGAAGCCGCGGTCTTTCCTAGAAAAAGCACCCGGGGGAGCAACCGTGGAGGGGAAGAAGGAGCAGGGGAGAGCCGTGGGGCATGGATGTTTGTGGCGGCTGTCCTCAAAAGGACGGCCGTCAGTGGTCCCAGCAAGGCTCTTACCTGGAGTGAAGAGAATCCAGGGGAGGGCTGGATTAACGAACTGGAGGTACCCAGAGACAGGTAAATTGTAGGTAATGGCAGCCAAGACAGGGAGGTGGAAGCCCTGCTTGCCTGCGAGGCCTGGAGCCGCACAGTGGGAGGACCCTGCCTGGCTGAGCTATCCCTGAGAGAGAGACTCGTTTGAGAGCGTCCTACTCTCTCAACAACTGACACTGACACTGAGCTGAACTGTACTGACTAGTATTCCTGTAAAAACAGGGTACCCCTGTGATACTGTGACGTCCCAGAGGAGACTGTGACGTCTTTTATCTCCAGCAGATGATGATACACGCATATATAGTGTGGAGACCTAGATTAACCCCTTCAGGGGCAGAACATCTCCCCACTTACAAGGCCGGAACATTCTCTTAATTTCAGTTTATACTAACAGATTATACGATAATACGGGGTGGGGGTTTTAGTTAGAGGTGGACTTATGATACTTGTGTTTGATTTTATAATCTTTATGGAGGAGGAAATAACTATTCCTGATGTCTGTGAAGGTTCAACACAAGGGATGTGTCTGGATGATGACTTTATCTTTGTAAGTATCAGGTGATGTCACTGTCTATTTCCCTATGTAGGAGGATTTAGAAGGACACAAGGATCTCTACAAGGACGTCATGATGGACAATCAGCCGCCCCTCACATCACCGGGTAAGAGGAGACTTTATTGTAAAGGAGAGAGCAGTACTGAGGCTCCACCCCCATCCCCCATCATCTGATAAACACATAGAAACAATGTATTCAGTCAGTGTGTGTGTTTCCTACAGATGGATCCAGTAATGGGAACCCACCAGAGAGATGTCCCCATCCTCAGGATTCCCGGGATTCCACACAGGAAGGTCACACCATCCCCCACCATCATCAGGTAGATGAGGAACAATCACTGATCGTATCATTAGGATCTGTACATTATCTGCATTGTTACCATTGATGTCCTTTTTATTCTATATTCAGAGTGGAGACCTGAGAGATCCTAAAGTTGAGGTTAAAGAAGAGATAAAAGAGGAGGATGATGAGGATGGGGTGAGGGAGGAGTCAGAGTCTCTAAAAGAACACAAAGATCTGTACCAGGACACCATGGTGGAGTCATCCAGCTACAGAGACCCACCAGAGAGATGTCCCCGCCCTCTGTATTCCCGGGATTCCACACAGGAAGGTCACACCATCCCTCCTTATTTAAAGGTTGGTGGGACAGAACATCTAGAACATGGACTTGTGGGGGGATGTGTGGATTTTATAGATGTGATGTCACAATAATAAAGCTTATATCTTACAGATGATATTCTCTCTCATTCTCTTGGTTTAGAGTGGAGATCCAATCGATATAGAATTTGAGGTGAAATCAGAAGAAGAAGAGACGTATGTGAGGGATGATCAGCAGTCTATGGAGGAGGATGGAATAACGGGGACATTTATAGAGGAGGACACTCCTACAGAGATCAGCACAGGTGGGTCATTAACACTAAATCCATTCCTCCACCCATACTGCTCACTGATTGGTCCAGAGTAGGGCGGGGACTGGGTGAGATCAGCCTGTAATCCCCTGGTCACTTTCCTGAGCTGTGTTCCCCGTCCTGTATTCCTGTATTTCTCTCGGATAATCTTCCTTCTCTGTGCTGCAGACATGATTTATGTCTCTAGACTGGATTTATGGAGATTCTGGGGTTCAGCCGGCAGCAAAATGTTGATTTTCACCATAGGGTTTGCTTGACCTAGACACCTGGGGTATGTAGAGGGCGCTAAAGTAAAATACCTGGTAAATAAACTACAAACACACTGTGAGTGAATCTAAAAACAATGTGATTGTGATTAGTGAAAAGATATATAACACAATAGAACACACAAACGATTGTGTATAGAAAGTGAAACAAATAAATCAAAATGTGCTATACAAAGGTAAAAAAATATAATAGAAAATAGAACTGGTGCGTCCTATGAAGTGTTCTGGCAATGACAGACAGTGCAGTCCTTGAAATCCAAATAGAGAAAAAGAAGAAACATTTCCACAGCTCCTTCACCAGGCAGATTGAATCACCCCAATCATTTAGGAGGGTTCTTCACCACCAAGCAAGAGGATTTTACTACAAACCAGTTGCTACAACACGTATCCACGAGGTACGATTACACTGGATGCAGCCATGTATCTATGAGGAATCACTGCTCGTTCACACAACAGAGTGAGGTCACCCCACGCGATTGTGATAGTCGACCCCCAGTTTGTGATTGCCTGCAGCCTCAGTGCCGGGATAGGGCACTGTTTTTTGTAAGTAGCCTTTTGGCTTGTTTTGTTTTTATTCCAGTTTTAATTAAATTGATCGCACTATGGGAGCTATCTCTCTGTCCATTTATTCTATGTACATCTCTATGGAGTGAATCCTCTTGCTTGGTGGTGAAGAACCCTCCTAAATGAATGTAGGCATATTCCTGCATAAAGTGAGATTGACCTTCTTTTCGTTAAGAGGTCATGACCATTTGGTAAGCGCAATCTTTTTTCTGAGCACGATTGGGGTGATTCAATCTGCCTGGTGAAGGAGCTGTGGAATTGGATTGAAGAACTTTTTCCTATGTTTCTTCTTTTTCTCCTTTTGGATTTCAAGGACTGCACTGTCTGTCATTGCCAGAACACTTCATAGGACGCACCAGTTCTATTTTCTATTATATTTTTTTATCCTTGTATAGCACATTTTGATTTATTTGTTTCACTTTCTATACACAATCGTTTGTGTATTCTATTGTGTTATATATCTTTTCACTAATCACAATCACATTGTTTTTAGATTCACTCACAGTGTGTTTGTAGTTTATTTACCAGGTATTTTACTTTAGCGCCCTCTATCATTTTCTTATCACATTGCCTATTAGATTACACTAATTGACACTTGAGGAGCAGCTTTATATATGTGTGTTTATCCCACTATATATATATATACACTTATCTTTCAATAATTATATTAATTTTTTCATATCGAGCTATTGGCGCGGAATTTCCTTTTTTCATTTGCACCTGGGGTATGTACCTTGGGTGTTCTGCCCCATGGCCGGGTCTAGAGAGATCTCTGACAGAACAATTCTCCTCCCAGGGTTACTTGCTCTGTTATTTGCTGTCTGTGCCGGGTGGAGGGATATGTCTGTATAGTCTCAGACCCAAGTCACTGAGTGCAGTCTCAGGAGATGGGAGGCAGCGGTGTGGGATCTCTGCAACTTGTCTCATGTAAACATTTCACCCACCACTAATTACTGACTATCAATAGAGTTCTGACCCATCACTATTGTAACGGAACCCCAAATGGGACAGGGGTTAATGCTTATCGACACTCCACAATCTGGCGACACGACCCATACGGATTCCCCCCCAGAAACAAGACACAGCTCTATTCTCTGGTTCAAAACTAATAGACAATCTTTATTGAGATAGCAGGCTCTTATATACACCAAAAAGAATACTTGCAGTAATCAAATGGACAATGATAAACTCCACCCACAACATCATACAATGGTTACTAACGAGCCCCCCTCAATACACATCTTTTGGTAGACAGACATTCTGACTCCAAGATAATCTACATGAGCTAATTAACTACAGCTGATAAGTCAGACATCTGACCTTTAGACTGTGCTAACTCACAATCCACATTTATAAACAATAGAAATTCACACAATACAGTGTCAATTAGCATAACACAATGAACAATCACAGTAGCAGACTTATTTACCACAGCAAGCTTAACCACTTAATACAAATAGAGCTTTCTTTTGGTGATATTTGGTCATCTCTGCGGTTTTTATTTTTTGCGCCATAAACAAAAATATCTGTATGTATTCTTCTACAAATTTTGGGGGAAAAAATCGCAATAAGCGTTTATCGGTTGGTTTGCGCTAAATTGTTAGCGTTTACAAAATAGGAGATAGATTTAATGCATTTATATATATATATAAATATATATATATATTTTTTTTAGGGCTGTTACTGATCAAAATTTTTGTGTTCGATTAATCGTTCTTTATTTTAATTGATTAATCGATTAATTTCGATTAATTATAACGCACATAAAGAACTACTTTTGACTGATCTCCTTGCAGGCTGATTCCCAATGCAGCTCCCAACCACTGGAAAAATGGATAGCAGGATACAAAAAAACACACAAAGGCAGCGCTCGATGGGAATAGCATTAAAAGTTTTATAGTATGTAACAAAATAAGTATTGCACTGGAGATAAAATCGATGTAGCTACACAAACTGTAAAAATGGTGCGAGTAATACCAAACGGCAGCAAAAGCAGTCATAAAAACATGTAGCTAAGTTTGATACTGGTATAAAAATGTGTACAACAATACCACTGCTGAATCCAGATGAGGAGAGGTTAACATCAGTCCGTCGGCATGTAGATGTCCCATGTAGGGAACTATCAGAACTCCCAGTGGATGGTTGTAGAATCCCAAGTTGATAGAGGGAAAAGTAACAACCCTGTGGCAGATAGTAAGGTCCTGCCAGCATGCAGATATGAAGGCACAGCAAAGGAGCCCTTCAGATGGACACGGCAATCCCCGCCGGTGTCCGTGACGTTACCGGATTTCCGACGAAACTCCCTGAAGGCCCAGAAGCTAGGTGAGTACCAATCAAAAGAATTTTAATTTAAAGATTAATCGATTAATTAAAAGTTAATTTGCACAGCCCTAATATTTTTTACTACTAATGGTGGCGATCAGCGGATTTTTTTTTATTTTTTTTGTGACTGAGACATTATAGCGGACACTTCGGACAATTTGGACACATTTTTGGGACCATTGTCATTTTCACAGCAAAAAATGCAATGTTTATTGTGAAAATGACATTTGCAGTTTGGGAGTTAACCACAAGGGGGCGATGAAGGGTTTATGTGTGACCTCATATGTGTTTACAACTGTAGGGGGGTGTGGCTGTAGGTGTGACATCATTGATTGTGTTTCCCTATAAAAGGGAACAAACGATTGATGACGACGCCACAGTGAAGAACGGGGAAGCCGTGTTTACACACGGCTCTACCCGTTCTTCAGCTCCGGGGACCGATCGCCGGACTCCAGCTGCGTTTGGGTCTGCGAGTCCCGCGGTCCCGGTCCTGGAGCTTCGGACCGGGTGACGGGAACACAACCCACGGCAGGGCACTAGCACAGGATGTACCTGTACGTACATGTGCCCAGCCGTGCCATTCTGCCGATGTATATGTGCAGGAGGCGGTCCTTAAGTGGTTAATAGTACACATCAGCCAACACAATATATACAATATCTATACCGCATTAAATGTGACTAGCACAGACCATAGTGGGGTTCTCATTCATAAGAGGCATCGGTGAAGCTGAAACAGGAGTATCTCATACTTTTCAAGAGCTTCCGGGTCCCACGGGCCCTTCCGTTACAACTATATACTTTACTCATTTGCGAGTGGGAAAACGAGGGCTGGTGAGGAGCTGGGCTGCCTGGGAGCGGGGAGGGGATGACCAGTAGCAGTTTTCCCAGCGATTGCCCTGCAGGAAGGGAGTATGGAGGAAGAGGAAAGCCACAAGGTCACAGAGCGGGAAAGCAAGTTGTTACAGCTTACATTACAATTACCTCCGCTCTGCTCGCCGCCATACACAGCCCCGCCTCCTTCTAACCCCACGCCTGTGATAGACAGAACACATTTCAGCATTGGACCAGCGTTCTGTCTATCACAGGCGTGGGGTCAGGAGGAGGCAGGACTATGTATTATGTTAGTGGAGGCAATTGAAATGTAAGCTGTTCCGGCGGTTTTTCCCGCTCTGTGATCCCGCGACTCTCCTCTTCCTCCAGTCATGATCTGGCCGCCCTCTCTCTTCCTCTGCCCAAGTGAGATATATAAAAGAGAGTTCTCGTTGTTTCCTCACTCTCTGACTAAGGGCCATGAATAAAGAAATGATCTGGTAGGAGATCAGAGGAGCTATTTACTAGTTACCTTGAGGGGGGAATTGTAAGATCCTCAGAGACAAAGCTGCCTGATGTGGGTGGAGTCCTGATTTAGGGGAACCAATCAGCTCATGTCTAGTAATAATCTTTGTATTTCTATTTTAGTAGATGGACGGGAGATGAGGAAAACCTCAGAGGATTGTCTCACTTTGTCTCCAGACTGTAAAGTAGAAGATGAGGACATCACACAGTATAGTCCAGGAGAAAACCCGACTACCTCAAATGTCCATCCGACACCACACAGTGTAGATGGACCATCGTATTCCTCTTATCCTGAGGAACCTCAGACTGTGCGGGACGGTGCCGGACCATCGTATTCCTCTTATCCTGAGAAACCTCAGACTATGCGGGATGGTGCTGGACCATCGTATTCCTCTTATCCTGAGAAACCTCAGACTATGCGGGATGGTGCTGGACCATCGTATTCCTCTTATCCTGAGGAACCTCAGACTGTGCGGGACGGTGCCGGACCATCGTATTCCTCTTATCCTGAGGAACCTCAGACTGTGCGGGACGGTGCCGGACCATCGTATTCCTCTTATCCTGAGGAACCTCAGACCGTGCAGGATGGTGCCGGACCATCGTATTCCTCTTATCCTGAGGAACCTCAGACTGTGCTGTATGGTGCCGGACCATCGTATTCCTCTTATCCTGAGGAACCTCAGACTGTGCTGTACGGTGCCGGACCATCGTATTCCTCTTATCCTGAGGAACCTCAGACTGTGCGGTACGGTGCCGGACCATCGTATTCCTCTTATCCTGAGGAACCTCAGACTGTGCGGGATGGTGCCGGACCACCGTATTCCTCTTATCCCGAGGAACCTCAGACTGTGCGGGATGGTGATGTTCTTGCAACAGATGAGAGGTTGTCCTGTTCCGAGTGCGGGAAGTGTTTCAGTTCTAAAAGCAATCTTAATGTGCATAAAAAATCTCACACAGGTGAGAAGCCGTATTCCTGTCCTGAGTGTGGGAAATGTTTTTCAGTGAAGTCCAAACTTTCCAGACATCAGAAAACACACACGGGGGAAAAGCCTTTTTCCTGTTCTGAGTGCGGGAAATGTTTTTTACGGAAGTCCCATCTTTCCAGACATCAGAGATCACACACGGGGGAAAAGCCTTTTTCCTGTTCTGAGTGCGGGAAATGTTTTTTACGGAAGTCCCATCTTTCCATACATCAGAGATCACACACGGGGGAGAAGCCTTTTTCCTGTTCTGAGTGCGGGAAATGTTTTTCAGAGAAGTCCCTTCTTTCTGCACATCAGAGATCTCACACGGGGGAGAAGCCTTTTTCCTGTTCTGCGTGCGGGAAATGTTTTTCAGAGAGGTCTCATCTTTCCACACATAAGAGATCTCACACGGGGGAGAAGCCTTTTTCCTGTTCTGAGTGCGGGAAATGTTTTTCACAGAAGTCCCATCTTTCCACACATCAGAGATCACACACAGGGGAGAAGCCTTTTTCCTGTTCTGAGTGTGGAAAATGTTTTTCAAATATGTCCAGTTTTTGCAGACATCAGAGATCTCACACGGGGGAGAAACCGTATTCCTGTCCTGAGTGTGGGAAATGTTTTTTACAGAAGTCCCATCTTTCCACACATCAGAGATCACACACAGGGGAGAAGCCTTTTTCCTGTTCTGAGTGTGGAAAATGTTTTTCAGATATGTCCAGTTTTTACAGACATCAGAGATCTCACGCGGGGGAGAAGCCGTATTCCTGTTCTGAGCGCGGGAAATGTTTTTCAAAGAAGTTAAATTTTAACACGCATCAAAGATCTCACACGGGGAGAAGCCTTATTCCTGTCCTGAGTGAGGGAATTGTTCCTCACTGAAGTCCTGTCCTCCTGTACATCAGGGATCCCACACAACCCCCGAGGTGTATTAGTGAGTGCGGGAAATGTCTTGTATATGAATGTTGCTGGACATGTGGGGAAGAAGCACACCCTGATATACACCTCAGATATACTCCATGGCTGATCTTCATCATGTAAGAAACACTTCATAAGGAGATCAGAGATCACCAAAGACATGGATGAAGTGTTGTACCATGTTGGCCATTGATAGCAGGAGAAAAATAAAAATGGAGTCCTTCCCTCTCATTGGCTGAGTACATTTTGTGGTGGAAGATTTCACAGACATTTAGGGATCTATTATAAAACAAATTGTAGAATGAATGTGACACGCGTTCCTCCAATCATGACAAATATTGAATCATCGGCTCCATCTAGTGGCAAAAATCTGCCCCTCTGGTATTAATACCGACCATTGACATAAAACAGAAAATACCACATTTGGCCATTAGATGGCGCTAAGTACCATAGAAATGATCTCCATCTAGTGGCCAAATGCAATCACTTCCATTTTAAATGAATGGAAACCGTTCGACCAGCACAGCAAATATCCTAATAACATTCATATTTCCCCCAATCACACAGAAGGAATGTACATGGACTTTCCCCGGGGGAATTGCTATGCACATATTTTATGAATAGACCCCTAAATGTCAGGAGACGTTTTATATAAAGATGGGAAGTATGGAGCAGATAAATGAATAGAACTCCTAGCAATGTTATTACCAGGCTGCAGCTAGGGGGAGCTCTAATGTGTGAGCACAGCAGAGTGATCCCATCTAGCTCACATTAACCCTTTCACTGTCAGATGTTTTGCATTATTTTGGGCTTGAAGATTAGATAAAACCCCCAAACATATATTATCTGATAGCAGAGGCCCTGGAGAATAAAATGGTGGTGATTGTTAAGGTGTTCCTCGTAATTTAGCTGTTAGTGAACATAATGAATACGAATTTATCCGAAGTTACGAATTACCCGAAATAACAAATGCTACATCTAAACGAATGGAACATAATGGATTAATAATAACAAAACATTTTTCTTTGTTTCTGTTATAAAATTTTGTAAATGAGTACGTTTCCTCCTTCACTGATGAGGCGGCACCAATGAGATGGCACTGGTGGGCACTGAAGGGTATATATGAGTGGCACTGATTGGCATATTCCTGGTGGTCCAGGGTAGCATACCTGGTAGGCATCCCTGGTGGTCCTGGGTGGGGGGCTGTGCTGATAAACAATCAGCACTGACCCCCCTGTCAGGAGAGCAGCCGATCGGCTCTCCTCTCCTCTCGTCTGTCAGATGCGAGTGAGGAAAAGTCAATAAATGCCCTACTTGGGTCTTTGCTGCCATCTCCCCTGGCTGGGTCGGGAGGGAGGGGTCTCTGCCCCCTTTTTTTTTGTACCTACATAGGTTAGCTGGAAATCTTCCGCTATTTCTTCTGAAGATGTCTACACGCAGTGTTATGTATGGATGTGCGTTCCACTTTTGTTGTTTAAAATTAACCTTATTCTTCCATGTCTGTACCTGAGCATAAACCTCCTATTGTTCACTGTATCCTGTTCCGATATCTGTACTACGTTTCTACATATTCTGTATGCCTCATACCGGTATATTCAATAAAAATTGTTTTGAAAAAATAAACGTCTCTTTCTGTTTACGCTGTGATCAGCCGTGATTGGACACAGCTGATCATGTGGTAAAGAGCCTTCATTAGATGTTCTTTATCGAGATCCGTGTTGCGGCGTGTCAGACTGACACACCACAACAGAGATCACCAGGCTGTGTGCCCCGTAGGCGATCGTGGCTTATCCTGCTGGACATCATATAATAGGTAGTCAGGATAACTGAACCACTTCCCAGCCATTATTTTGCTATAGGCCGGATTGGAAGTGGTTAAAAGCCTTCACAGGTCATCAGGTTAAAGGTAACCCTGAAAAATGGGCCTAGAGTGCAGTGGTCTGGAGTGTATCATATATAGGGATCAGGAGTATATTATATACAGAGGTCAGGAGTATATCATATACAGGGGTCAGGAGTATATCATATACAGTGGTCAGGAGTATATGATATACAGTGGTCAGGAGTATATCATATACAGGGATCAGGAGTATATTATATACAGAGGTCAGGAGTATATCATATACAGGGGTCAGGAGTATATTATATACAGAGGTCAGGAGTATATCATATACAGTGGTCAGGAGTATATCATATACAGGGATCAGGAGTATATTATATACAGAGGTCAGGAGTATATCATATACAGGGATCAGGAGTATATCATATACAGAGGTCAGGAGTATATCATATACAGTGGTCAGGAGTATATCATATACAGGGATCAGGAGTATATTATATACAGAGGTCAGGAGTATATCATATACGGGGTCAGGAGTATATTATATACAGAGGTCAGGAGTATATCATATACAGTGGTCAGGAGTATATCATATACAGGGATCAGGAGTATATTATATACAGAGGTCAGGAGTATATCATATACGGGGTCAGGAGTATATCATATACAGGGGTCAGGAGTATATCATATACAGGGGTCAGGAGTATATCATATACAGTGGTCAGGAGTATATCATATACAGGGGTCAGGAGTATATCATATACAGGGGTCAGGAGTATATTATATACAAATCTCAGGAATATATCATATACAGTGGTCAGGAGTATATCATATACAGGGGTCAGAAGTATATCATATAAGGATGTCAGGAGTATATCATATACAAATCTCAGGAATATATCATATACAGAGGTCAGGAGTATATCATATACAGGGGTCAGGAGTATATTATATACAGAGGTCAGGAGTATATCATATACAGTGGTCAGGAGTATATCATATACAGGGATCAGGAGTATATTATATACAGAGGTCAGGAGTATATCATATACGGGGGTCAGGATTATATCATATACAGGGGTCAGGAGTATATCATATACAGTGGTCAGGAGTATATCATATACAGGGGTCAGGAGTATATCATATACAGGGGGCAGGAGTATATCATATACAGGGGTCAGGAGTATATCATATACAGTGGTCAGGAGTATATCATATACAAATCTCAGGAATATATCATATACAGTGATCAGGAGTATATCATATACAGGGGTCAGAAGTATATCATATAAGGATGTCAGGAGTATATCATATACAAATCTCAGGAATATATCATATACAGAGGTCAGGATTATATCATATACAGGGGTCAGGAGTATATTATATACAGGGGTCAGGAGTATATCATATACAGGGGTCAGGAGTATATCATATACAGTGGTCAGGAGTATATCATATACAAATCTCAGGAATATATCATATACAGTGATCAGGAGTATATCATATACAGGGGTCAGAAGTATATCATATAAGGATGTCAGGAGTATATCATATACAAATCTCAGGAATATATCATATACAGAGGTCAGGATTATATCATATACAGGGGTCAGGAGTATATTATATACAGAGGTCAGGAGTATATCATCTACAGTCATCAGGATTATATCATATACAGGGGTTAGGAGTATATCATATACAGTGATCAGGAGTATATCATATACAGAGGTCAGGAGTATATCATATACAGGGGTCAGAAGTATATCATATACAGTGATCAGGAGTATATCCTATACAGGGGTCAGGAGTATATCCTATACAGAGGTCAGGAGTATATCCTATACAGGGGTCCTTTCCACACCGACACCAACATCCCCTCCACCATCCCGCTGTATTTGTTGTCTCACCATGTTTCCAATGATGGAGATCCAGAGACTGACCGGAGTCTTCTTCTCCATGTCACCAGACCACCTCTTCCTCTACTATTGGGGCGCTGGGCCTTTCTATGACTACTCAGGACCCCAAACTCTTCTATATGTAGCACTACCCCCGAAGGAGCTGCTGGTTTAGATTTGGGCCTGCCGTTACCTTACTGTACACCACACTCGTCCCAGGGGTCCCTCTTGAAGAGTTATTCACAAATGTCCGCACCAACACTTAATGTCTTTTTCTTCCAGGGTTTTATTAAACCAGGTTCATCAGAGGGGTGGAGGGATAGGGGAGATTCAGGTACCTTGCTTGTGGAACACGGGTACAGTCTTAGATCCAGAGGACAAACGGGTTCCACACTAGTGTTGCTCACGAATATTCGAATTGCGAATATTCGGCATGAATATGGCATATTCGAGTATTCGCGATATATTCCGAATTTCGCGGTGAATATTCGCTATTTTTTCAATTTTTTTTTAGAACAGATCACATCCTAGTGATCCCCATCGACGTGTAAAAGCATTGCTGGTATGATTAGAGACCCTGGGCCGAGTAGCTGCAGCGCTCATTTTATATTGCCGAATATTCGCAATGCGATTATTCGGCAATAGCGATATCGCGCGATTATCTTCTTCGCCCTATCTGCCGCCACAGAGCGATTATTTCAGTTTCATTTTTAAAACAGATCACATCCTAGTGATCTCCTTCGACGTCTAAAACCATTGCTGTTATTATTAGAGAGCTTGGTCCGAGTAGCTGAAGCGATCGTTTTATATTGCCGAATATTCGCAATGCGAATATTCGGCAATCGGAATATTGCGCGATTATTTACTTCTCCCTTCTGCATCAGAGCCAATCAGAGTTCTCCTTCCACACTCGTGATAGGTTAGCAACCAATAGGAACCTGCCTGTACGGGCATTATATAAGGTCACTCCCAGCAGCATTTCATTGCAGATCCAGAAGTTGGCTAGAGAGTGTGGAGACTGTGTCTGTGTTGCTGGTATCTTGCATCATCAGCATTGTGCTTCATCCTTGCTATTTGCTACTTACTGATTCCAGTGGATATTTTCCAGTTTATAAACTGCTTTTTTCAAAGCAATACACCCAAGAGATTTTTTAAAAGCTAAGTTTTGTGCTGTGTTGTTCAGCTTGTGTTACTGCAGTATCTTGCAGCTTAGCTTTTAATTGCTTCTTATTGATTTAAGTGCATATTTTCCTGATTAGCTTTTGCATTTTGCAAAGCAAAAGGCCCAAGAGCTTTTGTAAAAGCTAAGTTTTGTGTTATTCATTTTAGTTAGATTTCTGTATAGTAAGTGTACATACTGTTGGTGTACATTTATTGCAGCTAGCTTACTTTAGTGTGTGTTTAGTGTCTGTGTTCTGTGTTTAAAAAAAAAAAACCCCAAAAAAGTTATTAGTTAATAGTTAGTGTTTCTTTAGTGAATTTTTTTTGTAGTTGTAGTCCTTGTCAGTTAGTGTGTAAGAAAAAAAAAAAAAAAAATTAGCTTTAGTTTATAGTCATATACGTTTGTGTAAGCAGTTAGTGTTTGTTTAGTGCATTTCTTTTTATTTTTTGTAGTTCTTGTCTTTGGTGTACTAGTTTTATTAAAGTTTAGTAGCTGTCTGTGTACGTCTTTGTCTGCGTGCCTGTCTTTTAAAAAAACACAAAAAAACATTTTCCACACATTTCCCCCCCAATAAAGTTTACCCCCCCACACACATCAGCAATCATGAGCGGCATCCATGGCCGTGACAGCAGGGGTAGGGGAGTTACTCCCAGTGCTGGGTCGCTGCCAGCACGGGGTACCTCTCGTGCCCCTACTAGTGGTAGAGGATCGGGTGGAAGGGGAGTCCGCCTCATGCGGGATTTTTTTACATCCACCCGATATTGCCATCTCATGCCCCGTACACACGATCACTTTTTGTGATGAAAAAAAATGACATTTTTAAAAATGTCATTTAAAATGATCGTGTGTGGGCAAAATGTCATTTTATGTCTTCTGAAAAATGACCAAAAAAAAATTCGAACATGCTCGAATTTTTTATGTCATTTTTTAAAATGTCATTTTTTGTGTCATAAAAAATGATCGTGTGTGGGCAAAACTACGTAAAAAATGACGTTTTAAACCCGCACATGCCCAGAAGCAAGTTAGGAGACGGGAGGTAAAACTACCATTCATAATGGAGTAAACACATTCATCACGCTGTAACAGACAAAAAAGCAGGAATCGTCTTTTACTAACAAGTAACCAGCTAAAAGCAGCCTCAAGGCAAATAGAACTTCCCCTTTAGAGTGCCGTCACTTTGTTCATCATTTTCCAAAAATGATGGTGTGTACGCAACGTCATTTTTTAAAATGAAGTTTGAAAAATGTCATTTTTTTTCATGAAGGAAAATGACATTTTTTTTCATCACAAAAAGTGATCGTGTGTACGGGGCATCAGGCTCAAGTAGTGGTGGACTACATGGGGCACAGCAGTGCCACTGAGTCGTCGGTCCCGACTCCCAGTAGTACCACCATTACACCGGTGCCTGTAGTACCCCCCCCCCCAGCCCCCAAGAGTCCAGCATCTTACTGTTCGACAGTGACAGTGAGAGGGATGTCTTGGTGGAGGCCATGCATCGGGCAGAGCTCCAGCTCTGTCCTGATGGTCAGGACCTTTTTGAAGGGATGGACGAGGAGGATGGGATACCTGCTGTCAGTATCCCAGAGACATCCCTTCAAAGTGGTGCTGCTGTTTTGGTGCAGGAAACAGCAGCACCTAGTCAGACCCAGGCGTGGGTGAGGGGACAGCGGAGCCAGGCTATCGGCTCCATGTCAGCTGGTTCCCTCAGACCACAACATCTCAGCCCTTGGTCTGACATCTCTGGGGGCGAAGAGGAGGGTGACCCATCATGGTTGCCATCTGGCTCGTCGGCTCACTGCGACAGTGACGACGGGAAAGGTAGGCACCCTGGGGAAACGGTGCGCCAGGTCACCACCAGGGAGACCAGCGTCAGGGTCTCCACTGGAGATGGCAGCAGGAGGTGTCAGCAGCAGCAGCAGCAGCAGCAGCAGCAGGCAGCTCCACCTGTGCGTACCGAGTCCCAGCAGATGCAAGTCAGCGTCACCCCATCTGACGGGAGGGTGGCGCTGAAGTCACCTGTCTGGGCCTACTTCACCCTGGTGGCAGACAACCCTCTAGTGGCCATCTGCCGGATCTGTTCAGTCAGGGTGAAGAGAGGGAAGATTTTGGCTCGGGTGGGTACCACAGCCCTGAACCAGCACCTGAGGATAAATCACTGGCGGGTGCATGACGAAATGAAGCGTGGTGGTGGTAGCAGCGCCACCACCACAAGTGAGCAGGGTACAGCAGCCCCTGCCACAGCTTCATCTCTTCCCAGCAGGTCATGCCCCCCCGCTCCCTCTACTAGTGGTACTGGTACCGGCAACCAGACCTCTACTTTGACAGCACCCTCCGCGTCCGTGTCCCGCACTGCCGTCCGGCGCCAGGCGACTATTTCAGACGCCTTTGAACGCAACACTCCCTTCTCCACCGGAGACCGACGTGTGCGTTCCCTCAATGGGCTCCTGGCAAGGGTTATTGCCCAACATCTTCTTCCCTTCAATATCGTTGACAGCAACCCCTTCAGACAGATGTTGGAGCAGGCCCAACCCCAATGGCGTGTCCCCAGCCGCCATTTCTTTGCCAGGACTGGTGTCCCTGCCCTACACCAGCACATTGTGAAGAATGTAACCCTGTCGCTGGATCACGCTGTCAGCGACAGGGTGCATCTGACAATGGATGGCTGGACCAGCAGGCATGGGCAGGGGCGCTACATAAGCTTTACTGCCCATTGGGTTTCCCTCCAAGGCGCCGGGGAGGGATCGGCGGCAACAGATTTTGTGGTGCCGCCCCGGGGTGTCCAGGGGAGAACTGCTGGTCTCCGTCAAGCCTCTGTCTCCGCAGCTGCTGAGCCTCCCAGCAAGCGCCCCCGTAGCTACTCAGGTGTGGTGCACGTGCGCTGTCAGGCCGTGCTCCAGCTTGTTAGCTTAGGGGACCGGAGACACACTGGACAAGAAGTGCTGACCGCACTTCAGGCTCAGGTCCAGAAGTGGCTGACACCACGAAGGCTCCAGGCAGGTATGGTTGTCTGTGATAACGGCAGCAACCTACTCTCCGCCCTTCAGGCTGGCAGTCTGACTCACGTGCCCTGTCTGGCACATGTCCTCAACCTAGTGGTGCAGAAGTTCATGCGCACCTATCCTGGGTTGAGTGACATTGTGCTAAGGGTGCGTAGGATTGCCAGCCACTTCAGGCGCTCCCCAACCGCTACCGCGTCCCTGTCCAAGTGGCAGCGGGTCAACAGGCTGCCCCCTCACAGGCTGATTGTGGACAGTGTAACGCGGTGGAACTCCACCCTCCAAATGCTGGAGAGGTTGTGGGAGCAGCGAAGGGCGGTGAGGCAGTACCTGCTGGAGCAACCCACTGCCGGCCCAGCATCAACACTCCCGTACATCACCTGTGCGGAGTGGGGGCAGATACACCAGGTCTGCCAGGTGTTGGGCCCTTTTGAGCAGGCGACCAAGATGGTCAGCAGGGAGCATGTCGGCCTTAATGACGTGCTCCCTATAGTGTTCGTGCTGGAGAGGACACTAGATCGCCTGCTCCAAGCTGGGGAGAGTGCCTTGGTGGAGCAGGAGGAGGCAGCACTGCTCCACCGAGACCAGGGCCAGGACGAGGAGGAGGAGGAGGAGGAGGAGGAGGATGATGATGATGAGGACGAGGTTGCTGGTGTCATCCTGGAGTCAGGGCCTGGCCAGGAGGGACAGCAGGTGTTGGGGGCACCGATAGTCCGGGGGTTGGGCATGTCTGAGCGTGATCAGCAGCGCCTCAGGGAAGAAGAGTCTGACCTCATTGACCTGGGCAGCAGTGAGGAGTCACAGCGGGCTGCGCTCTTCCCCATGGCTGCCCACATGCTGAGATGCCTCAGGAGGGACCCCCGGGTTAAGACCATCAAGGGCAGGGATGATTATTGGATGGCCACCCTTTTGGATCCCAGGTGCAAGGGGAAAGTGGAGCAGTTCATCCCAGCCAGTCGGAGGCAGCGCCGGATGGAGGAACTGCAGGCAGGCATTGTCAGCCGTTTGGAGCAGGCAACTCCCCGGCCTCCAGTTGTCGCCCCTCATCTCACCCAGCAGGTGTCTGCACCCAGCAGCAGCCGAGCAGGGGACCTAATGGAAGAGATGAGGATGTTCTTCCAATCGGATCAACCCAGTACCAGCAGCAGCAGAAGCAGTCACCACCAGCGTCTGGCCCACATGGTGGCAGATTACATGGCGTCCGCCGGTGCTTCGGAGAGTATGAATACCGACGACCCCATGGAGTACTGGGTTGCCAGATTGGACACCTGCCGCGAGCTCGCTCAGTATGCGCTGGAGCTATTGTCTTGCCCCCCCTCCAGCGTACTATCTGAGCGGACATTCAGCGCGGCAGGTGGGGTGGTCACGGACAAGAGGACCCGTCTGTCCACAGACTCCGTGGACAGACTCACATTCATAAAGATGAATGAGTCCTGGATCGGCGGTGACTTTCTGGCACCCGCCGTCGGTTCAGGGCACTGAAGGGTCCCTTGTCATGCATTCCCTGATCTATTTACAGTGCTGAAAAAAATTATTTGAACACCTGAGTAAATCAATGTAAATATTTGGTAGAGTAGGCTGTGTTTGCAATTACAGCGGACAAACCTTTCTTGTAGTTTTTTACCAGCTTTGCACACACTGTAGGAGGGATATTTGACCCACTCCTCCACACAGATCTTCTCTACATGAGTCAGTTTTCTGAGCTATCGCTGTGAAAACCCGAGTTTGAGCTCCCTCCAAAAATTCTCTATTGGGTTTAGGTCTGGAGACTGGCTAGGCCACGCCAGAACCTTGATATGCTCCTTACAGAGCCACTCCTTGGTTATCCTGGCTGTGTGCTTTGGGTCATTGTCATGTTGGAAGACCCAGCCTCGACCCATCTTCAAAGCTCTAACTGAGGGAAAGAGGTTGTTGCCCAAAATCTCGCAATACATGGCCCCGAACATCCTGTCCTTATTATAATGCAGTAACCCTGTCCCATGTGCACAAAAACACCCCCAAAGCATGATGCTACCACACCCATGCTTCACAGTAGGGATGGCGTTCTTGGCATGTTACTCATCATTCTTCTTCCTCCAAACACTGTTAGTGTAATTATGACCAAAAAGTTATATTATGGTCTCATCTGACCACATGACTTTCTCCCATCAGTCCTCTGCATCAGTGAAGACACCTATGTCACAAGTTATTTGCCACTCTATACTACTATTACCACTGCTGCTGCTGCTGCTGTTCATGGCTGCTCTTTCCCGAGTCATTACACACTATATTGTCTACTGCTACTAATACTGCTGCTGCTCACGACACCTATGTCACTAGTTATTTGACACTACGGACTACTATGGTCACTACTGACGCTGTAAAGTCCTGCCCACGTGTTTAGATGTACTATGTCTGCAGTCTCTGACCATCTCCTGTACTATGTCTGCAGTCTGACCATCTCATGTACTATGTCTGCAGTCTGACCATCTCATGTTACATGAGATGGTCAGACTGCAGACATAGTACAGGAGATGGTCAGAGACTGCAGACATAGTACAGGAGATTGTCATAGACTGCAGACATAGTACAGGAGATGGTCAGACTGCAGACATAGTACAGGAGATTGTCAGAGACTGCAGACATAGTACATGAGATGTTCAGACTGCAGACATAGTACATGAGATGGTCAGACTGAAGACATAGTACATGAGATGGTCAGACTGCAGACATAGTACATGAGATGGTCAGACTGCAGACATAGTACAGGAGATGGTCAGACTGCAGACATAGTACAGGAGATTGTCAGAGACTGCAGACATAGTACAGGAGATTGTCAGAGACTGCAGACATAGTACAGGAGATGGTCAGACTGCAGACATAGTACATGAGATGGTCAGACTGCAGACATAGTACAGCAGATTGTCAGAGACTGCAGACATAGTACATGAGATGTTCAGACTGCAGACATAGTACATGAGATGGTCAGACTGAAGACATAGTACATGAGATGGTCAGACTGCAGACATAGTACAGGAGATTGTCAGAGACTGCAGACATAGTACAGGAGATGGTCAGACTGCAGACATAGTACATGAGATGGTCAGACTGCAGACATAGTACATGAGATGGTCAGACTGCAGACATAGTACAGGAGATTGTCAGAGACTGCAGACATAGTACAGGAGATGGTCAGACTGCAGACATAGTACAGGAGATGGTCAGACTGCAGACATAGTACATGAGATGGTCAGACTGAAGACATAGTACATGAGATGGTCAGACTGCAGACATAGTACATGAGATGGTCAGACTGCAGACATAGTACAGGAGATTGTCAGAGACTGCAGACATAGTACAGGAGATGGTCAGACTGCAGACATAGTACATGAGATGGTCAGAGACTGCAGACATAGTACAGGAGATTGTCAGAGACTGCAGACATAGTACAGGAGATTGTCAGAGACTGCAGACATAGTACAGGAGATGGTCAGACTGCAGACATAGTACATGAGATGGTCAGAGACTGCAGACATAGTACAGGAGATGGTCAGACTGCAGACATAGTACAGGAGATGGTCAGAGACTGCAGACATAGTACAGGAGATTGTCATAGACTGCAGACATAGTACAGGAGATGGTCAGAGACTGCAGACATAGTACAGGAGATGGTCAGACTGCAGACATAGTACATGAGATGGTCAGACTGAAGACATAGTACAGGAGATTGTCAGAGACTGCAGACATAGTACAGGAGATGGTCAGACTGCAGACATAGTACATGAGATGGTCAGACTGCAGACATAGTACAGGAGATTGTCAGAGACTGCAGACATAGTACAGGAGATGGTCAGACTGCAGACATAGTACAGGAGATGGTCAGAGACTGCAGACATAGTACAGGAGATTGTCATAGACTGCAGACATAGTACAGGAGATGGTCAGAGACTGCAGACATAGTACAGGAGATGGTCAGACTGCAGACATAGTACAGGAGATGGTCAGAGACTGCAGACATAGTACAGGAGATTGTCATAGACTGCAGACATAGTACAGGAGATGGTCAGAGACTGCAGACATAGTACAGGAGATGGTCAGAGACTGCAGACATAGTACAGGAGATGGTCAGAGACTGCAGACATAGTACAGGAGATGGTCAGAGACTGCAGACATAGTACAGGAGATAGTCAGACACTGCAGACATAGTACATGTCTGCAGTCTGACCATCTCATGTACTATGTCTGCAGTCTCTGACCATCTCCTGTACTATGTCTGCAGTCTGACCATCTCATGTACTATGTCTGCAGTCTGACCATCTCATGTACTATGTCTGCAGTCTCTGACCATCTCATGTACTATGTCTGCAGTCTGACCATCTCATGTACTATGTCTGCAGTCTCTGACCATCTCATGTACTATGTCTGCAGTCTCTGACAATCTCCTGTACTATGTCTACAGTCTCTGACAATCTCCTGTACTTTGTCTGCAGTCTATGACAATCTCCTGTACTATGTCTACAGTCTCTGACCATCTCCTGTACTATGTCTGCAGTCTGACCATCTCATGTACTATGTCTGCAGTCTATGACAATCTCCTGTACTATGTCTGCAGTCTCTGACCATCTCATGTACTATGTCTGCAGTCTGACCATCTCATGTACTATGTCTGCAGTCTCTGACCATCTCCTGTACTATGTCTGCAGTCTGACCATCTCATGTACTATGTCTGCAGTCTGACCATCTCATGTACTATGTCTGCAGTCTCTGACCATCTCATGTACTATGTCTGCAGTCTGACCATCTCATGTACTATGTCTGCAGTCTCTGACCATCTCATGTACTATGTCTGCAGTCTCTGACAATCTCCTGTACTATGTCTACAGTCTCTGACAATCTCCTGTACTTTGTCTGCAGTCTATGACAATCTCCTGTACTATGTCTACAGTCTCTGACCATCTCCTGTACTATGTCTGCAGTCTGACCATCTCATGTACTATGTCTGCAGTCTATGACAATCTCCTGTACTATGTCTGCAGTCTCTGACCATCTCATGTACTATGTCTGCAGTCTGACCATCTCATGTACTATGTCTGCAGTCTCTGACCATCTCATGTACTATGTCTGCAGTCTCTGACCATCTCATGTACTATGTCTGCAGTCTGACCATCTCATGTACTATGTCTGCAGTCTGACCATCTCCTGTACTATGTCTGCAGTCTCTGACAATCTCCTGTACTATGTCTGCAGTCTCTGACAATCTCCTATACTATGTCTGCTGTCTATGACAATCTCCTGTACTATGTCTGCAGTCTCTGATCATCTCATGTACTATGTCTGCAGTCTCTGACAATCTCCTGTACTATGTCTGCAGTCTATGACCATCTCCTGTACTATGTCTGCAGTCTCTGACCATCTCATGTACTATGTCTGCAGTCTGACCATCTCATGTACTATGTCTGCAGTCTGACCATCTCATGTACTATGTCTGCAGTCTATGACAATCTCCTGTACTATGTCTGCAGTCTCTGACCATCTCCTGTACTATGTCTGCAGTCTATGACAATCTCCTGTACTATGTCTGCAGTCTCTGACCATCTCCTGTACTATGTCTGCAGTCTATGACAATCTCCTGTACTATGTCTGCAGTCTGACCATCTCATGTACTATGTCTGCAGTCTATGACAATCTCCTGTACTATGTCTACAGTCTCTGACAATCTCCTGTACTTTGTCTGCAGTCTATGACAATCTCCTGTACTATGTCTGCAGTCTGACCATCTCATGTACTATGTCTGCAGTCTATGACAATCTCCTGTACTATGTCTGCAGTCTCTGACCATCTCATGTACTATGTCTGCAGTCTGACCATCTCATGTACTATGTCTGCAGTCTCTGACCATCTCATGTACTATGTCTGCAGTCTCTGACCATCTCATGTACTATGTCTGCAGTCTGACCATCTCATGTACTATGTCTGCAGTCTCTGACAATCTCCTGTACTATGTCTGCAGTCTCTGACAATCTCCTGTACTATGTCTGCAGTCTCTGACAATCTCCTGTACTATGTCTGCTGTCTATGACAATCTCCTGTACTATGTCTGCAGTCTCTGATCATCTCATGTACTATGTCTGCAGTCTCTGACAATCTCCTGTACTATGTCTGCAGTCTATGACCATCTCCTGTACTATGTCTGCAGTCTCTGACAATCTCCTGTACTATGTCTGCAGTCTGACCATCTCATGTACTATGTCTTCAGTCTGACCATCTCATGTACTATGTCTGCAGTCTCTGACAATCTCCTGTACTATGTCTGCAGTCTCTGACAATCTCCTGTACTATGTCTGCTGTCTATGACAATCTCCTGTACTATGTCTGCAGTCTCTGATCATCTCATGTACTATGTCTGTAGTCTCTGACAATCTCCTGTACTATGTCTGCAGTCTCTGACAATCTCCTGTACTATGTCTGCAGTCTGACCATCTCATGTACTATGTCTTCAGTCTGACCATCTCATGTACTATGTCTGCAGTCTATGACAATCTCCTGTACTATGTCTGCAGTCTCTGACCATCTCATGTACTATGTCTGCAGTCTGACAATCTCCTGTACTATGTCTGCAGTCTCTGACCATCTCATGTACTATGTCTGCAGTCTCTGACCATCTCATGTACTATGTCTGCAGTCTGACCATCTCATGTACTATGTCTGCAGTCTGACCATCTCCTGTACTATGTCTGCAGTCTCTGACAATCTCCTGTACTATGTCTGCAGTCTATGACCATCTCCTGTACTATGTCTGCAGTCTCTGACCATCTCATGTACTATGTCTGCAGTCTCTGACTATTTCTTGTACAATGTCTGCAGTCTCTGATAATCTCCTTTAGTATTTTGGGGGGAGAGCCATGCTCACTTGCGCTGCAATCGTGATGCATCGCGGAATCAAATCGAATCGTGGACTTGATAATCGAAATTGCATCGAATCGTGAGACGGGTGAAGATGCGCAGCCCTAGTTTTTAAGGTGCAGTTTTGATGGGCTAGTTTTTGATGGAGCAGTTTTTGATGGGGCAATGGACCGAACTGAATTGACACACGGTTGGATCACATTTACATCTCTAGGGGCACCGTATGCAGTCAGTTGTATTGGTGGAGGCAAGACCATGCCGCACAATTTACCCTAAAATTGTATCTTTTCTAGTTACATTACATTTTAATACTACTGCTGCTGCCTCCATGCTGAGTAATGCTGCATGACCTCTCTGGCACAGCGGATCCACCAAGAGCCTCCGCTACAAGCTACCAGACATGATCGTAACAGCAAGTGTAACTAAAACAATAAACTTTATGTTTAGCCCTGATTTGCGGCCTTTATACTGCAACCATTAGCCTGTATGCAAGCGCAAATCTGCACTCTCTCTCTCTCTCTTTCTTGCTCTCTCTCTATATCTATATCTATTGTTGCTTTTGTTATGTTCAGTTTTCAACAGTTTAGTTTGTGTTCGTCGTGACTGTGTCTGTGTACTTTAGTTTCTCCTATTTTTGTGTTAAATAAAATAATAGTATAAAATTATTTTACTTATTATGAAGTTAGATGTGTTGATGTTGATGTTGATGTGTTAGATGTGAAGTTAGATGTGTTGAAAAACCTAAAAATCTATCTCAAAACCAAAGGAAACATTTCAAACAAATAAAACTTTTTATTAAACACAATATTACAAGTGAACGTGAGTCTTCAGGCGATTCAGGGTTTCTTTGTCTTTTGCATCCATTTTGTCCATCTCCTTCTCTATTTGTTCATTTTGATTCGAAAGATATTTAATTTGCCTGTTATTACCCCTTATTTTTTCACACATTTTTATCCGAGCTGCATTCCTACCGCTCAATTGTATTGCAGCTGTTAGGATATAAGAAAAAACAATTTGTTTTCAAAGACCCTTAACAAATAAATAAAATATTTCTTTTGCTTATTAATCAATCATTATCATGTCTATACACTTGTTATGTGTCTAGCACAGACCGGGAGTGCAGAATTATTAGGCAAATGAGTAATTGGACCACATCATCCTCTTTATGCATGTTGTCTTACTCCAACCTGTATAGGCTCGAAAGCCTAATACCAATTAGGCATATTAGGTAATGTACAACTCTGTAATGAGAAGGTGTGTGGTCTAATGACATCAACACTCTATATCAGGTGTGCATAATTATTAGTCAACTTCCTTTCCTTTGGCAAAATGGGTCAAAAGAAGGACTTGACAGTCTCTGAAAAGTCAAAAATAGTGTGATATCTTGCAGAGGGATGCAGCACTCTTAAAATTGCAAAGCTTCTGAAGCGTGATCATCGAACAATCAAGCATTTCATTCAAAATAGTCAACAGGGTCGCAAGAAGCGTGTGGAAAAACCAAGGCGCAAAATAACTGCCCATGAACTGAGAAAAGTCAAGCGTGCAGCTGCCAACATGCCACTTGCCACCAGTTTGGCCATATTTCAGAGCTGCAACATCACTGGAGTGCCCAAAAGCACAAGGTGTGCAATACTCAGAGACATGGCCAAGGTAAGAAAGGCTGAAAGACGACCACCACTGAACAAGACACACAAGCTGAAACGTCAAGACTGGGCCAAGAAATATCTCAAGACTGATTTTTCTACCGTTGTATGGACTGCTGAAATGAGAGTGAGTCTTGATGGACCAAAGGAATGGGCCAGTGGCTGGATTGGTAAAGGGCAGAGAGCTCCAGTCCGACTCAGACGCCAGCAAGGTGGAGGTGGAGTACTGGTTTGTGCTGGTATCATCAAAGATGAGCTTGTGGGGCCTTTTGGGGTTGAGGATGGAGTGAAGCTCAACTCCCAGTCCTACTGCCAGTTTCTGGAAGACCCCTTCTTCAAGCAGTGGTACAGGAAGAAGTCTGCATCCCTCAAGAAAAACATGATTTTCATGCAGGACAATGCTCCATCACACGCGTCCAAGTACTCCACAGCGTGCCTGGCAAGAAAGTGTATTAAAGAAAAAAAAACTAATGACATGGCCTCCTTGTTCACCTGATCTGAACCCCATTGAGAAGAACCTGTGGTCCATCATCAAATGTGAGATTTACAAGGAGGGAAAACAGTACACCTCTCTGAACAGTGTCTGGGAGGCTGTGGTTGCTGCTGCACGCAATGTTGATGGTGAACAGATCAAAACACTGACAGAATCCATGGATGGCAGGCTGCATGAGTGTCCTTGCAAAGAAAGGGGGCTATATTGGTCACTGATTTGTTTTTGTTTTGTTTTTGAATGTCAGAAATGTATATTTGTGAATGTTGAGACGTTATATTGGTTTCACTGTTAAAAATAAATAATTGAATTGGGTATATATATATATTTTTTTTTTTTAGGTTGCCTAATAATTCAGCACAGTAATAGTCACCTGCACACACAGATATCCCCCTACAATAGCTAACACTAAAAACAAAATAAAAACTACTTCCAAAAATATTCGGCTTTGATATTAATGAGGTTTTGGGGTTCATTGAGAACATGGTTGTTGTTCAATAATAAAATGAATCCTCAAAAATACAACTTGCCTAATAATTCTGCACTACCTGTATACTTCTATCATAAATACCATATTATGGTTCTGCAACCTGACGGGTGCGCTTTATATGTTGTCCATTTTTATATCTACATTTTATTGTTGAAATGTTATTAATCTTTGTGCACATATTTACCTTCCTGAAGGAGGCTTAATGGACCTCCAGTTTGAGGCACCTCGACCTCTCCAGCGACCAGCATGCAGATATCTCCTATCTCGGGACTATTTGGGGGGGGGACATCCTCCACAACAGGAGCTGTGGCTGGCGATTGGGAGGTCCCTGGCTGATCCTCCTCATCCCTCTCCTCCTCTGGCACATCCTCCTCTTCTTCCTCCTCATCAGCGTCCTGGCGCATTTTGCGCTTGTTGCGCACAGTTGGTAGCGGAGCTCCTAGAATAACACAATGTTCATATATTAGAAAAATATTTTCTAATGACGTATGCAAATTCGGTGTGCTCTGCTGTATTGTATATGAATACAAATTAATTTATATAGACAGTTAACCAATGGGAAAATGTTATATTAAAGGGTCTTGTGGGCACTACAGGGGACTGAGCGTGAGCTGGGCTGCCACCATGGTAAAATGAGCTGTTTTTGTCTCCTTTGTTTTGTTCAGACTATATCATGTTAAAAAAAAGGGCCTGATGGATCACACGGGATTACTATGATAACCCCACGCCTAACACAGGAATTGAGTGGGAATCTATATATATAAAACTCAAAGTGTCTGTATGTATGTATGTACCAGCATCACGTCCAAACGGCGAAAGATATTTACATGAAACTTGGCACACAGGTTACTTATGTGTCAGCCACATAAACATAGGATAGGTGATTTAAGCCTTACCCTCCCCCATTTGCCATGGTCGGGGTTTTTCTTTAAATTCCCATCCCTTCAACTCTATGGGAAATAAATGTCACTTCATAACAGCTGTAGATATTTCGATAACACTTGGTCACATGTTACTTACACGTCCACTTAAAGCATAGGATCGTTAATTTATCCATTAACTACCCCCATTTGTGATGGTCATGGTTTTTGTTTAAAGTCCCATGCAAAGCAATGGGAAATGTATGTTCCCACATAACTTCTGTGTTGCTGTCTGCTGTCCCATGTCTTTTTTCAACAGTACTATGAATACCTTGGCTGGTGGTGATATATGTTACCACAACATGGCGTCTGGGTTAACAAAATCTGCCCTTACATTAATTACATATGACCTTACATAACTGTCACCAAAGGAGCTGCGGTGGCTCAACGCGATTGTCACTGCGCTGACAAGCCATTCACCTCTGCAGCTAGGGGTTCTGATCCCGCTCTCGGCTACATGTTAATTGAGTTTGGTGGTCTCAGCCCGGCCTCCGGTGGGAGTGCTATGCGAGGTAAGCCTGCGCTTAGTACGCCCACCCCCCTCCCACAAAAACCACCACACTTACACAAGCACTCGAAATTGGGTTAACATGCACGCACTCTGACCACGCGGTCTCTAAAAAGAGAGGCGAAGGACTAACGGGGCTGGTTGAGCGGGCAAATCCTCTCACTCCCTTATAGGGAGTCCCTCTGCCACGTTGGGCTTCAAAGCGGAGCAGGTAGGACGGGCTGTGTGGGAGGACCCCCTCACACCCGCCATTGTCACCCGGGGCATGGAGAAAGGTGGCAGATTGCCTCTGGGGGAGGCCTGCCTACTCCCAACTCCTGCAGTCCGGCTCCTCTCTAGAGTACACGCAAGAAATGCACTATAGAAAAAAAAAACATAACTGTCAACAATAACTTACCTGGGTGATATTTAACACGGAGACGCTTGACCCGGTCCATATGGCGCCTCTTCAAGTCGGACCATTTTTTCAGGATCGCCATGCGATCTGGTGGGCCGCCGGGGTGGTCACTTAGTTTCTCCATTATGGAGCGGACCACATCCTTTTTTTCAGCCTGCCTCAGCAGCTGATCGTAGCCTGTTTCCAGGAACGTCTGCAAGATGAAGAACAAAGTATATTATAATACTTTTGTTTAAAGCCTTATGGATATATGACGGAAATCTATGGTATTCAACATTGGGAGCATTCTCGCCTTATTAATCAATGACAGGGGTAACATGACAGATTTTATATCTTGCCATTTTTTTGACATTTTGATGAATTAATTTAGAATAAATAATGGAGTTGATGTTATTTAAAAACTACAACTACCAGCATGCTCTGATACACCATGTAGCTCACCGTCACCAGCTGTACAACAATTGTACTTTAACTCCGAGAATGCCTGGACAGTTAATGGCTGTCCGGTAATAACGGGGAGTTGTTTTGCAACAGCTGTAGGCTCCGTTTAGGAAACAGTGCCGCATACGCGAGTAGTGCCCGCATATGAAAACGGTGTTCAAACAACACAAGTGAGGTATCGCCGTGATCGTTAGAGCGAGAGCAATAATTCTAGCCCTAGAGCTACTCTGTAACTCAAAAACTGCAACCTGTAGAATTTTTTAAACGTCACCTATCGAGATTTTTAAGGGTGAAAGTTTGACGCCATGCCACGAGCGGGCACAATTTTTGAGCGTGACATGTTGGGTATCATTTTACTCGGCGTAACATTATCTTTCACAAAATATAAAAAAATTGGGCAAAATTTATTGTTGTGTTATTTTCTAATTCAAAAAAGTGATTTTTTTTCCAAAAAAAGTGCGCTTGTAAGACCGCTGCGCAAATACGGTGTGACAAAAAGTATTGCAATGACTACCATTTCATTCTCTAGGGTGTTAGAAAAAAAATATATATAATGTTTGGGGGTTTTAAGTAATTTTCTAGCAAAAAAAAATGTTTTAGTCTCGTAAACACCAAATCTGAAAAATTAGCCCGGTGTACACAACATGTTAAATTCATTATGCTAAATAGCAAGGAAAGTGCCTAAATACACATTTACCAACCAGGGTGTCTGCAGCTGTCCAGGCATGCTGGGAGTTGTAGTTTTGCAACAGCTGGAGACACACTTTTTTGGAAATACTAATATCTGATCTTATATCCTAACTTTTAAAATAGTCTAAAATGCATTTACAGATAATGAAATAACAGTGGTGAAATTACTCACACTAATCAACAGGTTTTCCTCACTGGATGTAAAGTTACTTCCCACCATCTTCGCTTCGCAGGGCAGCACAGAAAAGCGATCCGAAATTAGACTGGCAAAAATCAAGGAAATGAGCTCAGTTTTCGCGTGTTGTTCGCGTGCATGCGCATGCGCCATGACGAGAATTTCGCAATTATTTTGCAATCGCATTAGCGAAATTTCGCAATATTGTTATTTGGACAAAATATCACGAATATTCGATTTTAGCGAATATTTCTCGAATATTCTTCTATATATTCGTGATATATCGCGAAATCGAATATGGCGTATTCCGCTCAACACTACTGATCATCCCTCACATACCTCTCTTCTTCTTCTGATTTCACCTCAAATTCTATATCGATTGGATCTCCACTCTAAACCAAGAGAATGAGAGAGAATATCATCTGTAAGATATAAGCTTTATTATCGTGACATCACATCTATAAAATCCACACATCCCCCCACAAGTCCATGTCTAGATGTTCCGTCCCACCAACCTTTAAATAAGGAGGGATGGTGTGACCTTCCTGTGTGGAATCCCGGGAATACAGAGGACGGGGACATCTCTCTGGTGGGTTCCTGGTATTAGGTGGCTCCATCATATCCTTGTGTCCTTCTGATAACTCCTCCATCACTCCATACTCCTCATCCTCCTCTTTATACTCTTCTTTAATATCAATATTATCATCCCCGAGGTTTCCACTCTGAATATATAATAAAACATTCATTGTAACAAACATGCTGTGTATAAATCAGAACTACCAATAATTGTTCCTCATCTACCTGATGATGGTGGGGGGTGGTGTGTTCTTCCTCCATCACCGCATCCTCATCATCCTCCTCTTTTATCTCTTCTTTAACCTCAACTTTAGGATCTCTCAGGTCTCCACTCTGAATATAGAATAAAAATGACATCAATGGTAACAATGCAGAAAATGTACAGATCCTAATGATACGATCAGTGATTGTTCCTCATCTACCTGATGATGGTGGGGGATGGTGTGACCTTCCTGTGTGGAATCCCAGGAATACAGAGGACGGGGACATCTCTCTGGTGGGTTCCCATTACTGGATCCATCTGTAGGAAACACACACACTGACTGAATCCATTGTTTCTATGTGTTTATCAGATGATGGGGGATCTAGGTGGAGCCTCCGTACTGCTCTCTCCTTTACAATAAAGTCTCCTCTTACCCGGTGATGTGAGGGGCGGCTGATTCTCCATCATGACGTCCTTCCCGGCACCGCTCACCTCTCCTCGATGATCTCTCTGGTGACTTCTAGAATCTTCTTTGTATTTCTCTATTCTATCAGGGAGGGAGGTGGAGGCAATGTGATTATCATAGGATCTCCTGACTTCAGAGGAGGAAAACTCTAGATTTGAACACATATAGTAAAATCAAATGACATTCCCAGAATCCTCCTCACCTCACCAATCAGGTCTTCATTTTTATCAAAACTCCACTGAGATATAATTTACCCAGACAGCCCCCCCCCCCCCCCCCCCCCACTCTGTAGGTTAAAAGCTTATTGCAAGGAATTCTGAGACCAACAATCTTGCTTTTGCTTGTGAGAAGGACATTGGGAGGAGGGGCTGTGAGGTCAGTGTGATGTCATATGATTCTCTGATTCTGGATGGAGGAACATTGGGAGGAGGAGCTGTGAGGTCATTGTGATGTCATAGGATTCTCTGATTCTGGTTGGAGGGACATTGGGAGGAGGAGCTGTGAGGTCAGTGTGATGTCATAGGATTCTCTGACTTGGATTGGAGGGAAATTGGGAGGAGGAGCTGTGAGGTCAGTGTGATGTCATAGGATTCTCTGACTTGTATTGGAGGAACATTGAGAGGAGGGGCTGTGAGGTCAGTGTGATATCATAGGATTCTGGATGGAGGGACATTGGGAGGAGGAGCTGTGAGGTCAGTGTGGTGTCATAGGATTCTCTGACTTGGATTGGAGGGACATTGAGGGGAGGAGCTGTGAGGTCAGTGTGATGTCATAGGATTCTCTGATTGGAGGGATATAGGTAGGAGGAGCTGTGAGGGGCGCTCTGTGAGGTATCTGTACACAGAGTCATTTCTCCCGGGTGCGTCCCTCCTCTCCTAAATAATAGATGAACGTTGTCTTTAGGCTTTGCCAGGACACATCATATTCCTGTGATCTCCGTGTACTCCGGAGACTTTACTGATCACATTTTAGGATGAAGATCTGAGACTGGGATCATTATGGAGACATTCCTTTTCAGGACATTCACTACAAATTATATTTTTCCCTCTTTCTTCCTATTTGAATCTTATAAAATAAAGTCATACACATTCCCATCCCCCTACATAACCCCCCACCCCCATCTCTAATAAACATCATATAACTGTTAGTATAGACTGAGGAGGTGAGAAGGTGATTGGTGGGAAAGGTGACACATCTCCAAAATGAGGAGAATGTTCCGATCCTGAAAGGGTTAATCTAGGTCTCCACACTATATATGTGTGTATCATCGTCTGCTGGAGATAAAAGACGTCACAGTGACTATGGAGGAAGAGGACGGACATGACGGGGTTACTGGGTGTAAATAGAAAATAAGATCTTATTACCTCCTCTGCTGCCTCTTCCAGCAACGTCTCCTCACTACTTCCTCCCGACTCACCTCTCACCCGGAACTTCCTCTCTGTACCTGACATCACTTCCTGTCTTCCATAGAGACTTCCTGTCTGCCATCTTGTGGAGCTCAGAGGAACTGCAGAAACGTCTCGTAGTGTGAACACGGCCTTGTGCTGGGTGTGTATGTACTGTATATCCTTATAGATGGGTCATCTCCACACCAGTCACTGTGTCCCTGATCACCTCCACACCAGCTAGGGATGAGCTTTGTCTGGCCGTTTGCTGAATTTCGAACATTATGGGCCCTTCACACCAATCACAGCGCCGTAAGCAAAGAGAACCATAATTGGCCAAAGCTAGGGTGGCTTTGGCCAATTATGTCTCTTGGGGTTTAGTACACGACCCACACTACATAAGTCCGCCGCAAAAGAAAAACGCAGACTTCTCCTTCTCCTCATCAGCTGGGATCTCCAACCCCACTATACCTTCAGTCCTCTCGGAAGCCTGCACTAGGAGGACTGAAGGTGTAGAATTAGGTGTGTCACAGCCAAGTACTTGCGGGCAATCTACTATCGGTACACCAATGTCAGATTGTACCAAGCACATTTTCCTGCATCAGCTGCTGCACCGCAGAAAGACGTTCGCTCCCAGCCATCCACATGCCCAGCAGTTATATGCTAGCTTGGCTAAATTGCTAGCACTTCAACTGCTGCCTTTTCAGTTGGTAGACTCCGGCTCTCTACCGGCATGTGGAAGGCAATGTCTTGGCCTCGCTGGACAGGACAGTCGGCGGTAAGGTGCATATCCCCGCTGACTCATGGTTCAGCAGGGACATTACCCGTCTTTCACGGCGCATTAGGTGACTCTGCTGGCAGCTGGGAAGGATGCAAAACAGGGTGCAGTAATGTTGGAGGTTGTTCCACCAGCACGTCTCTATAATGCTTCTACTGGTGATTCTTCCTCCATGGCCTCTTACTGTGCTTTGTCCTCGGAACCAGTGGTGCTCCGTAGGCATTAAAGGGGCTACGCAAGTACGCAGGCAAAAAGATGCCATGCAGTGCTTGAGCCGGTGTGCTTGGGGGACAGGAGCCACACTGGGGCAGAGGTTCTGTCAGCTCTGCAGGGGCAGGTCAGAGGTGGTTGATGCCACGCCAGCTTAAGCCAGAAATGGTGGTTTGCGACAATGGCACCAACTATCAGTACTGGATCCCTCTAGGACCTAGCGCACTCTAGTGATGGGAAGTTCGACTCTTTTAACTGAATCGGTTCATTTCGAGTCACTCACTGAAATGAACCGATTCAATGAATCGATTCTTCGGTTCTTCAGTTCACTTGCTGAGTCTACTGACAAGCAAGTGAACCAAAGCTCTCACTCAACCTTAAGTGATTAGAATCAGAAGAACGATTCTTCACAGAAGGTTTGCAGGTCCTGGGGACATTTACATGTATTTAGTTCCCTGCTCAGAGCACAAGCACAATCCTATTGTGTCAGACCACAATTTGTCAGATTAGCGAGCGTCATCATTTTTGGTGATGCACAAAAAGCTGTGTAAATGAAAAGCAGGGTTTTCTGCGTGTGAATCTCATTCTGATGGGCCAACTTCAGTTAACATTGCTAGCCATTGTATTTTTTTGTAGTCTTAACAGCGCATGCACATTGCACAGGGAAAAATTATCGGATTTTACTAGCGCGGGCGGGCAAAGTACCCACGGTAGTAAAATCCAATCGTTAGGCTCCTTTCACACTTGTGCGACTTGAAAGTCGTGCAATTTTTGCCACGATTTTTACCGTGACTTTGATAAGACTTGAAGCTATACCTATGTAATCTTGAGGTTTCTGCCTCAAGTCGCATCAAAATCTGACCAAAGTAGTGCAGCGACTACTTTAAAGTCGCTGCGACTTGAAGACACACAGATATGGATGGAAATCATGGCGTACCACTTGTCATGCGACTTTGTAGTCCCAAGTCGCAGGACAAGTCGCACAAGTATGAAAGGTGCCTCATTATGCACTGTAAAGACTACAGAAAGGCATAGAAATCACATGACCAGAATGCAGAAAAATATTACTATACTGTAACGCAGAATAACATTTATTTTTATGTTATAAAAATGAGACAGCTCTATCATTCAGTTAAACAGCTACTAAATTAGACACATGTCCCAGAAGGGAGGTTTGTCCTATTTAACATACATATCTCCCTTAGGATAAGCTAACTAAATACTAAAGGGTTAAAGAATTAACCTGAATGAGGATATTTTCTTATTCTGACTCTTTGTCCTCTCTGTCTTTAAAAGCAGTCAGTCTGTACAGTGTATTTCTGCTCCCTGATCATTGATTTAGAGTATTGTTCTCCTGGTGGTGACTCGGGGTTATTACAATGTACTGGATTCTAACAGCTCATATGATTCTTTAACTCAGTAACTCCTATATCATATATAGTTCTTTAACTCAATAACTCGTTCGATTCTTTTCCTCGGTGTACTGTGTACTGATGATGACTCATGTATGCAGCTCCTGAGTGTCTCTGTGCCTTGAGCACTCTGATTGGTTGTAGGGAGGGGCCGAGCTCTCTCACTCTAGGATCACATTACCAGCCTGCTCTCCTATGCTTTGTATTGAGTGCATAGAGAACCATTCCAGACGGTTCACTCACTCACATGAATCGATTCACTCAGTTCACTAAAAAGAACCGATTCAAAAGAACGATTCGTTCATGAACTGGACATCACTAGCGCACTCACCTGACACAGCCTTGCCTGGGAAACACTGATTGGCCAGCTCTACTTTAAAACACCTGTGTCTTCACCCAATCAGTGCGTGTGATAGAGTTATTTTTGCTTGCCTTGTGTGATCCAGCCTGACCTTTTGATCGGTAAACTTTGTGTATGACCCGGCTCGTTTGACCCTGCTTGTCGCTTCTGATTTGGTACCTTTTGAACTCTGATCTACCCATGTATGACACGGCTTGCCTAGACCACGCTTTGCCTGATCCTCCTGTAGCAACAACTCTTGCAGCGGTGCACTACAACACCAGCTACACCTTCATCTGCAGCAGTGCACTACCAACACCAGCAACACCTTAATCTGCAGCGGTGACTACAACCAATATTACCTTCATCAGCAGCGGTGACTACAAACACCAGCAACACCTACCACCGCAGTGAACTACAAGTCCCTGCTGACCTGCTTACCTCAAGACCTGCTCACGGTATGTGCTCTTCTTATTGAACCGTTTGCATAATTAGCACACCTGAACTGTGGTCTAGCCCAACATTAAACCTAACACCAACCTCCTCTCCATCCTCCGACAGGGACAACTGACCCATATGCCCTGTTTTGCTCATGTCCTTAACTTGGTAGTGCAGCGGTTCTTGGGCAGGTACCCGGGCTTACAGGATGTCCTGAAGCAGGCCAGGAAATTCTGTATGCATTTCCAATGGTCATATAATTCCAGTTCTCGGCTGGCAGACCTCCAATGGGAATACAACCTGCCCAAGAACCGCCTAATCTGTGACATGCCCACCAGATGGAACTCTACATTGGCCATGCTGCAGCGGCTGCACACACAGCAGAGGGCCATCAATGAGTACCTGTGCCAATATGGCAGCAGGACAGGGTCAGGGGAGCTTGTTTTTTCCCCCCACGCCAGTGGGCCATGATCAGGGATGCATGCACTGTCCTGTCACCATTTGAGAAGGCCACAAGGATGGTGAGCAGTGACAGTGCATGCATCAGTGAGACTGTCCCTCTTATTCACCTGTTGGAGCAAAACGCTGCGTGGAATAATGGACAGGGCCCTTGAGGCAGAACAGAAAGTGAGGAAGAGGAGGACTTACTTACCGCTCAAGGCCCCTTTATCCAGACAGTGTTCCTGCTGGCCCGCCTATCACACAGGAAGAGGACGAGGAGGAGGAGAATTGTATCAGCATGGAGATGGAGCCTAGCACTAGGTATCGGCAGCAGCCTTCAAGGGATCAATTACAGTCCCAAGAAACCCATGGACTTGTACGTGGCTGGGACAAGGTGGCTGTGGATCATGTCGTCCTCAGTGACCCATAGGACTTCCCACTGAATGCCTCTGCAAACCTACGCTGTATGGCCTCCCTGATCCTGCAAAGCCTGCGGAAGGATCCTCCTATTCGTGCTATCAAAGAGAGGGATGGTTACTGGCTGGCAACCCTCCTTGATCCACGTTACAAGAGTAAGGTTGCGGACCTTATCTTGCCGGCGCAGAGGGAGCAGGAGATGAGACATCTTTGGGAGGCCTTGCAGAAAGGTTTTTTTTTAAGTCCACAGCCTCAAGGTCTGATCGGTTCCAGCAACCAGCGTCTGTTTTACATGGTGCGGGAATACCTAGGGGCAAGACCAGACATGGACACCATTCCCACCGAAAATCCTCTGGCTTACTGGGTCTTGAGGATGGATCACTGGCCAGAGCTTGCACAGTACGGAATTGAGCTACTGGCTTGTCCTGCATCCAGCGTTCTTTCAGTATATTATTTGGCATCCCAGCTTGTGCACATCCTCTATTGGCTTTGCCCGTCTCCGGCTAATGCCTGTATCTCCACGGAGGGGGCTATTGCATCTTCCCTTGAAACTTTGCATTATATTATCTACAGAGGCCGGGTCTCTAACCCCGCCCTGGGACCTCTATACTTGCCACTCCCCTTTCCTCTATATTGTCACGAAGATAGTCAAACACACCTGGCTGAAGTCCCCCAACAACCCTCTGTGGTTTAACCCTAATCTGCAGGAATTATACACCCTTCCTGACCCCAATCGCTGGTACTCCAGGGGGGTTAAATATTTATGTCACCTGTACAAAGCTCAGGGCTTTAAATCTTTCTCCCAGTTACGTTTAGAATTTGACCTACCAAAATCGTACCTATTCTACTACTACCAGCTCAGGTATGCTACCCGTGCCCAGTTTGGCTCCCTGGATGATCCCACTGATCTGCCCCGTTGGAAAAACTGCTCAGACAGCCGGACCCCCACTAAACTTGTCTCCACCTACAATGCAGCCCTAATGACTGACTTTAACCCCCCCCCAGGTATCACAAAGCTCAGGTAAAGTGGACCTCTGTGGACATCTCCCTGGTAGATGAGGACTGGTCAGAATTTAGTGATACATATAAAACCTCTGTTATTGCCCCCCCAGGACTGCATCATACAGGTCAAGATGGGTCTCCTGCCCTCGGCTGTTTGTTTTCTCGGCTGTGGCCAACAGGCCCATTTTCTACACTTCTTCTGGCCATGCTCAGTAGTTCGGGACTTCTGGGAGGAAGTGGGTGCTTTCCTCTCATCGGCTTCCCAAACATAATCCACCCCAAGAGCTGCCTCCAAAATGTATTAATGACGCTATTCCACTGTATAAACTTACTTTTGCATTCCAGAAACGGAACAAAACCTTCCACAAAATGTGGGGTAGATGGTTGGCGAGTCCGTTGACCCTCTCCCAGCACTGATTGTATTTTCACCCTTTTTTATGAATGCCAATATTCTGCCGGCTTTGGTAGCTGCAGCTTGACATTGTATGCTATTGCTCAGACTGTCGTCTACTGGGCCCCCCAGATATTTCTCCATTATTGACTCCTCCAGTGGTTCTCCCCCCATGGATACAAGAGAAACAGAGAAAAGTTTAGGTCACCAGAGCACAAGGGTGAAAAATGCAGGACATGGAGTGCAGGGTACCAGAGAAGGGTGCAGGTCACCACAGCACATTGGGTGCAGAACATGGGGTGCAGGGTACCAGAGAAAAGTGTAGGTCACCTCAGGACCTTCAGGATGCAGGAAGAGGGTGCAGGGGAAGGATACATTGTACAGTATTCAGGACATGGGATGCATAACATGCAGTGTAGGGTACCAGAGAATGGTGTAGGTTACTGCAGCACATGAGATGCAGGAGAAGGGTGCAGAATGGAGGACATGGGATGCAGGAGAAGGGTGCAGAATGGAGGACAGGGAATGCAGGAGAAGGGTGCAGAATGCAGGACATGGGATGCAGGGTACCAGAAAAGGGTGTAGGTGGTCTCAGGACCTTCATGCAGGAGAAGGGTGCAGAACACAGGACATGGGGTGCAGAGTGTAGGACAATCCCCCCTCCCCTGTGTCCTCCTGCATGTCCTGTACATCTCCCCCAGCAGAGTGTGAGAGCAGACTGGATGGAGAGGACGTCTTGTGTACATAAAGCAGCATGTGCCTCCCTGGCTGTCCTGCCCAGTCCTCCCCCTGACTTCACAGGTTTTGTGCCTCCTCCCGCTTGGCCCCGCTCCAAGCCACATTCCTGTCTGAATAATGTGTCCGGGTTTCAGGCAGAAACATTATTCAGACCAACAATGAGAACGGGCTGACAAGAACCCAGAGGCCAGGACGCCATTTTTAGTCACCGTGGTGACCTGGGATGTATGCCCTGACTTCAGGTGTCCATAGATACATGGTGTGGTCACTGCCGGATAAAAGTCACTTGATCAGTGAATAGCTTCATCACTGATCTGTGTATTCTGAGAGCGGAGGAGCGCCCCCCATTGTCAGAATACAATAGTGCAGCAGGGAGGATTCCCCCATCTCCCTCCTACGTGTGGATGGGGGAAACGCTTCAGTTTTTCCTCTCACCTGCTGGCTGAACGATAAAACTAAACCATGTATGGCCAGCTTTGGAAGGAAGATATATTAATCATCAACTGATCCCCCCTTAAGGAGTTAATCTTCATATTACCTCCTCTGCCACCAGATCCAGCAACGTGTCTCCTCACTACATCCTAAAGAATGTTCTTTGACATCACTCCTGTCTGTATTTGACATCACTTCCTGTCTGTATTCCATGAGACTTCCTGTATTCCATAGAGACTTCCTGTCTGGGTAGAGGTGAGATCAACACCTTGTGGAGTTCAGAGGAACTGCAGAAATGTCTCGTAGTGTGAACTAGTGATGAGAAGTTCGGGAATCGGTTCATTTCGAACGACTCCCTGAAATGAAATCAGGGTACCAAAAGACAGGGCGAACGAGGAGAGGGTGCAGAGGGGGGAGGCGATGTAGGGCACTCAAAACGTACAAAAACGTAGAAGGTCAGGGCATTTTTAATTTAAGTTCCAAGTCCTTGTCAAACTCTGAAAAAGCTCTTCTTGACAAGGGTTTGAAATTTGCACCACCGAGGGGTTTGAATAAATTCGAAACCTACATGGACATACATAGATTTATTAGGAAACATAGCATCAAACGTTATATGATTGGGAATTCATATGTTAATACTACACCCACCAATGGATACATGCACTCAGGTTTGAGGAATGCATCTTTATTCAACCCTCCGGGGGGTCTGGCTCCATCGTTGAAAGTTTTTCGTGATGTGCTGGTCAGGGACCTGGAGGCTATCGAAATCAAGAAGGCCAAACTCAATAAAACCCTCCAGGAAGGTCTAGACTCCCTGTGTACAAATAAGGAATTGGTGATTAGACCAGCTGACAAAGGGGGGGGGGGATTGTCATTTTGGACAGAGTGGATTACCTCAGAGAAATGCACAAAATAGTTGATGATACAGACACTTACACTGTCTTACCAAGTGACCCCAAAGGGAGGTTTAAAAAGGATTTGGAGGTTCTTTTGTGGAAGGGTTACCATGAAGGCATTTTGTCCTTCAATGAGAAACTATACCTCTTGCCTAAGGCCCCCCGTACACCAACTATTTATTATTTACCGAAGCTGCATAAGGACCCAATCTGCCCCCCGGGTCGTCCTATAGTAAGTGGTATCGACTCCATTACGTCCCGGGTGGGCAGATATGTGGATTTTTATCTTCAGCCACTGGTGAAAAAGGTTCCTTCATATGTCAAGGATTCCAGACATATTATTAATATTCTGTCTGGATGCAGCCCGACTCCTGACATGTGGATGGTAACCATAGATGTAGCTTCTTTATATACAATAATCCCCCATCAATTGGGATTTGAAGCTGTTCAGTGCTTCCTAACGAGAGACTCAGGATTGGAGACAAAACAGATCGAGTTTGTAATGTCCCTACTTAAGTTTGCGGCCGCCTCAAACTACTTCTGGTTTGACCATAATTTTTATAAACAAGATACGGGGGTCGCTATGGGGGCTAAATATGCCCCTAGTTTGGCCAATTTGTTTATGGCCAAATGGGAGGAGGATGTCATCTACTCAGGGGACCTGCCCCAGGTGGTCCTGTGGGCTAGGTATATAGATGACATCCTCCTCCTATGGGTAGGGGCACAGCATGACCTGGCCATGTTCATTGAGTCCCTCAATAATAACCAAAGGGGAATTCAATTAAAATATGAAGCGAGTCAGACTGAAGTACACTACTTGGATCTTAAGATTGAGGCCAAAGAGGGAAAATGTATCACATCTACCTTCTTTAAAGAGACGGATAGGAACTCCTTCATTCCGAAAGATAGTTGCCATCATGAACCATGGCTTAGAGCTGTCCCTAAAAGCCAGTACCTCAGATTGAAGAGAAACTGTTCCGACCTTGGACAGTTTGAGAACCAAGCCTCCGTCTTAACTAACCGCTTCCTAGAAAAGGGCTACTCTCAGGACGAACTACGGAGGTCAGTATCTGAAGTCCGTGGCACTCTGAGGGAAGACCTCTTGCGTGATAAGGTGACCGAAGAAGGGGTAAAATTCCCTGAAGGGGTACCGTTTATCACTACATACTCTGTACAGCATAGGGCTGTTTCTCATTTGATAAACAAACATTGGCATATAGCCATGAATGACCCCTTGTTGAAGGGCATTCTACCCCCCAAACCACGTGTTGTGTTCAGAGGGACTCAGTCCATAAGAAACATGGTTGTACAAAACGTGATTGATCCTCCCAATAGGGGGATTGGATTTTTCAACCAATTGCAGGGGTATTATAAATGCAGACGGTGTAGAGTGTGCAGTCTGAGCTCAAACCCACATAGGTGTGTGACTGTTTTTTCCTCTACAGTCACAGGTAGAGAACATAAGATTAGGCCATGTATCACTTGTGCATCCACAGGTGTGGTATTCCTTTTGCAATGCCCATGCGGTCTACAATATGTGGGCCGTACTAAAAGGGCCTTTCAAGTTCGTGTGAACGAGCATATTACAAACATTTTGTCGGGCTTTAAAGATCACTCTGTCTCTAATCATTATAAACTCAAACACTATCGAGACCCGTCCAACACCCTCTTCTTGGGAATAGACAAATTCAAGCCCCATTGGAGGGGGAGTCACCTAGTAAGGGAAAATTCAAAGATGGAAATGGGGTGGATATATCGACTTAAGACCTATACCCCCTATGGGTTGAATATAGAGACTGACATCAATGCATTTATTAATAACGCATAATATTCTACTATATCTCTGTAAACTCACTGTGAAGTGCACCAACAGAGGCTCTTTTTTTCAACCGTCTCCCTTTTATATGTTTTGGAATTCTCAGTGTTCAGCTTTTTTCTCCTCCTTTTAGAAATATTATGATATAGCACTAGGGCACTTATAAAAGTATAAAAGTTATAAATTGACTTAATACAATCTGTCAAGATTAGAAGGGACCCTAGTTTGGGATCCCCTCATTATTATTTATTATTTATTATTTTTGATCTTTTAGTTTTTTAGTTTTTTAGTTTGTAAGCACTACCCTTTAAATAGGAACACGGCCTTTCTTCAATTGAAGAAAGGCTCATTTTTTATGTATCTAGTGTTTACTATATTTGTTATATAGGGCACAATTAGCTCAGTAAGTAATCTAGGCCTGCATTAATTTAGTATGGCTAATAGGAGTAAATATGTCTGCAGACCTGTTTACTTGGGTTTTTCCTGAGTCCGTAGGCTACATATATATTTTCCCCTTATTTAAAAGTAATTGTAAATACACACTTTTTCTATTTTTATGTCTTTAGTTTTATCTAATTAATTAATTGTTTATGCACATGTTTTTTATGCATATAACCTTATGTTAGAGATTCATATTCACAATTTTTACCTATTCACTTATTTTCACACAATTAATTTCGTGTACACATATAGGTCGAGGTAGAATGGGAGTGTGGTATTCCTTAGGTGGGAAGTTAGGGGTTTAGACTAAATTCATATATTCTTACCAAACCCCGCGCAAACAAGCTCCAATATGAACTTGATCTGCTTCTAAAAGCCAGGGTGGCATTCCTTCATAGTTTCTATGGAGGGCGCCAGACTTAACAGCAATTACAGGTATCATTATATTTATCTAGTTATAGCAGCTCGCTATGGACTGATAGCTGGATATTCTTTCCATGAATTAAAATATTTTTTGTAACATTATAGATTTTTCATTCTATCCTGACTAGGGCTTAATTTGCTCTGGTATTTGGATGAAAGTCTGTATTCCTTTGTAATTTTTGTTTTTAGCGTAAGTTGAATATTTGCCTTATTGTGTGGAGATGTCCTTTCAAACGTGAGGTATGGGCAGCTATACCATACCTAAGATGGCGGCCGCGGCCGCGGTTGTTAGGCACTTCACAATGGGGATTAAGTATTTAATTGGTGACCGTACTGCGATAGCCCAACCCATTGAGAATGTCCCTTTGATGACGAAACGCGTCTGGGAAGACACGCAGTGACGTCACCACGCACGGAGGAAGGGCTCCGCTTTGTTTGCCGGCCGGCGATTTGTTTTATATGCCTGTGATGCTTTGTCAAATTGTGAGTATCATTTTATGTTTTAATAAATCCTTTTTGTTAAACGGAATCACACTATTGGTCCATCCTTCTCTCTCCACCTATATTTCGCCATCCGTGAGCACCGCTAACCTTGATATCTGCTGGAAGCTGTATCTAGGAACCATTCAAGATTTTAAAGGCCGCGGCTGGGCTATAGCCAATTGCTTCATTGAGCTTGCCCTCTGGTAAGCAGCCCCCCCTTATTCTGGTGAAGGGATCACTTTGATGTTAACATCTCGTCACTGTGGTGGAGTGAACCATTATGATTTATTGCTGTTTTGCCTCCTGACACTGGTTTCTTCAATTTTAAATTCAATTACAAGGACTATATGAACGTTTGTGCTATTCCACCATTGGGATACAAATCATTTATGTACACTTTTTTGCGGTTTCATTTCTAGGAGAGCTTTTTTATATATTACTTTATGCCATTGGTTGAAGTTCTAGGTTATATCATTGGCTTTAACTCAGGAGATTACTGCTCAGCAGTCCTCATTCATTATTTTATTAATTTTTTGTTTTGATGAGCGCGGCTTTTCCATTTTGTATTACTTTGTGTTTTCACACGATTGCCGCTGCTTTCTAGTTTGTACATTTTAATTTAATTTTTGGTTTAGCGCAGTTTTTTGTTTTTCTTGACTCCCTGAAATGAATTGATTCTTCGGTTCTCTGGTTCACTTGCTGAATCTCCTGACAAGCTGTGACTCCACCCTATTATATGATTAGAGTCAGAAGACTGAGTCACAGAAAATGGGCGGATCCCGGGGATGTTTACTCCGATTTTCATGGCTCAGAGCAGAAGTCTATTGTTTTCTTAGCCAAGGTTTCCACCAATCGGATGGCTAGCAATGTTAACTGGCCAATCAGAGCGCAGCTCACATGAACAAAAAAAACCTGCTTTTCATTTCGGCTCTGTTTCCACTTGTCCTGCGACTCGCGCTGTGCTGTGCTCACTGGTCCCCGCTGTGTTCTGGAAGCCGAGTGACAGGAACTGACGTTTTGCCCGCAGTCTATTCGCAGACTGTATGTCCAGAAGTGGGTGCAATTAGACAGGTATCTGCACCCCCTCCCCCTGAAAGGTGGCAAATGTGACACCGGAGGGGGGAGGGTTCTGATGAGCAGAAGTTCCACTTTAGGATGGAGCTCCGCTTTTCAAGTTGCATTAAAGTCGGACCAAAGTAGTGCAGGGACTATGAAGTCGCACGGATATAATTAGTACTCATTGGAGATCATGGGGTATGATATATCATGTGACTTTGCAGTCCCAAGTCGCAGGACAAGTTGCACAAGTGGGAACGGAGCCAAAGTGTAAAGTGTTTTTTTTGCATTTAAGCTGCGCTCTGATCGGCCAGTTAACATTGCTAACCATCAAATTAGTCTTTACAGCGCATGCGCAGGAATAATAATCAGATTTTACTACCGCCAGCAAATTTCACACGGTAGTAAAATCCAATCGTTAAGCTCCTTTCACACTTGTGCGACTTGAAAATCACGTAATTTTACCTCAGAGATTGGAACTCTCTCGCTGAGTGCTCCGGAGATTGGAACTCTCTCGCTGAGTGCTCCGGAGATTGGAACTCTCGTTGAGTGCTCCGGAGATTGGAACTCTCGTTGAGTGCTCCGGAGATTGGAACTCTCTTATTGAGTGCTCCGGAGATTGGAACTCTCGTTGAGTGCTCCGGAGATTGGAACTCTCTTGCTGAGTGCTCCGGAGATTGGAACTCTCTTGCTGAGTGCTCCGGAGATTGGAACTCTCTTGCTGAGTGCTCCGGAGATTGGAACTCTCTAGCTGAATGCTCCAGAGATTGGAACTCTCTAGCTGAATGCTCTAGAGATTGGAACTCTCTCGCTGAGTGCTCCGGAGATTGGAACTCTCTCGCTGAGTGTTCCAGAGATTGGAACTCTCTCGCTGAGTGTTCCAGAGATTGGAACTCTCTCGCTGAGTGCTCCGGAGATTGGAGCTCTCTCGCTGAGTGTTACAGAGATTGGAACTCTCTCACCGAGTGCTCTGGAGATTGGAACTCTCTCATTGAGTGCAGTGCCGATCCTGACCTCCCTGGGGCCCTAAGCAAAATTCTGCTAAGGGGCCGTCTACGGTGGTGAAAAATAGGCGTGTTTATGGCTCAGGGGTGAGGTTAGCATCTGAGATGAATGAGGGATGGAGGGAGAAAAATAAAAAAAAGAAAAAGACAGAAAAGAGAGAGAGAGAGAAAGAAAAGAGAGAGAGAGAGAGAGAGAGAGAGAGAAAAGAAAGAAGAGAGAGAAAGAAAGGAGGGAAAGAAAGAAAGGAGGGAAGGGGCATGTCCAAGATGGCGATGGGACAATGGGAGCAGATATGTAACTGCAGAGCTCCCGGTCCGGATTCTTATCCTTCACTGATCCTGATGTGGAACTGACACAATTCGCCTACATAACACCCGCCTTGCCTTCCTGAACCCCGGGGTATGCGGGGGACCAGATCTGGTGGTCGGAGGAGACGGAATACGTGTGCTGTGCATACCCTGCCAAAACCCCAACCTACTGCTTCCCCCTCAGCCTGCCGATCGTTGCTGGCTCCCTGGCCCTGGAACGCCCTGATTCTAGCCATCACCAACTGCCAATCTACCCTTAAAGTCAAGATCGACCACGTCCAGATTGAAGCGGCTCTCATTCGCCAGGACATGGATGCGTTTTGTGAGCAGGTGGCGGAGATGGAGTCTCAGGCGCGGAGGACAACCAGAGAGCCCATCACTCTGATCTGCTGTCCCTGAAAACTAGGGTGAAAGTTCTTGAGACCAGGGCCGAGGACACCGACACAGCACCAGCGCAAGTCATTCGACCACGTCCGTGTTTTGCTCTGGGACAAAGGGATGAAATACAGCGTGATGTTCCCTGCTAAACTGAGATTGCAGGAGGGCGAACGCACGCAGTTCTTCACATCCCCCAGGGATGCATAGGCCTGGGCAAGGGTTGTGGGAATGAGGCCCTTGTCCCCATCAACATGGGGACATGGTGCATTGAGGGGTCACAGACCCCCAAAGCATCCTCCCAAGGTTGAGGGCATGTAGCCTGGTATGGTTCAGGAGGGGGGCGTTCTCTCTTTTCCTGCGGCCGGCCAGGTTACGTGCTCGGATAAAGGGTCTGGTGTGGATTTTTGGAGGGAACTCCACACCATTTTTTTGTAAATTTGGGGTGGAGTTCCCCTTAAAATTTATACCAGACCTGAAGGGCCTGGAATGGATATTTGGAGGGAACCCTACATCATTATTTTTATTTGATGCTGGTTTCCCCTTAATATTAGACCTGATGGGCCTGGTAATTGAATTTAAGGAGACCCCCACGCATTTTTTTTTTTTTTTTAAGAATAACTTTTCTCTGTATTGCCGGGAGCCGACACCTCATTATACCCGGGAGTGATTTTAAATGACTTTTTTTCCTTCAGAAATTAAAGAACGGGAAAGTTCTAAGAACGGGAAACAAGCGCTGCTTTATAGGCATACTATACACACCCCCCACCCCGGTACGAAATTTAAAGGAATGTTTCACTTTTATTGTTTCACTTTAAGCATTATTAAATCACTGCTCCCGAAAAAACATCAGTTTTTAAAACTTTTTTGAATTAATACATGTCCCCTAGGGCAGGACCCAGGTCCCCAAACACTCCCCTGGGGCAGGACCCGGGTCCCCAAACACACCCCTGGGGCAGGACCCCCCGGGTCCCCCAAACACTCGCTGGGGCAGAACCCAGGTCCCCAAACACTTTTTAGGACAATAACTTGGATATTAGCCATTAAAAATAGCACTTTAGATTTCTCCCACTTTTACAGGGTGTTCTGCCGGCTTTTCGACTTTGCCGTGAAAACCCCAAATTGTTCTCTGTTCGGCAATAGAGGATGGAGAGACGAGAGACAGCAGAAAGAGGGGATGGAGTGCCAAGTGTTCCAGTGATCTCCTGAACTCTTAGTAAACCCCAAACACCCTCATGGATGCCAAACATTAATTCACAAACACACTTAGGACATGAAATATCGATTTAAATCCTTTTTTTTATTTTAAAACAAAAATTATAATACATTAAACAATTGTAGCAGTGTTACAGTTATAATACATAATACAGATGAGTCTACATGCAGATGCATACCATTGTGTATCCCCTCTTAACTTAAAATACCCCTCCGGAACACTACTACATAAAGAGGAGAGGGACAAAAACAAAAAGAAAAAGGGAGGAAAAAATAAAGTAAAATATATATAAAAAAAAAAAAAAAACCCACACTCTGTTGTTTCAATCTTCCTACTCTCTCCCCCTTCATATTCGAGGTATCATCTATATTATTGGTCTTTACCCTCCTCGCCCCTCTGTCCTAAAGTCTAGAAAGGAATTCCAGGAGGTCCAAGTTCTTAAGTATCTTTCCTGTTGGTGTTGTGTTGTCAATACTAATTCTTCTAGTTTACAGATTTCCTTTACTTTACTTATCCACATCTCTATGGTTGGGGGGGATGTTGACTTCCACTTCTTTGTTATGCATGCCTTTGCTGCATCTAATAGATGACATATACTTGTCTCCCTATACGCTTTCTCTTGGATTTGGTTCACATGCAGAAGATAAAATTCTGGTTCTTCCGGTATCTCGTAATCTGAACAAATCTGGAGGGCCCTTTTAATCTCCTGCCAATAACTCCTTAACAAAGGACAATCCCAAAATATATGTACCATCGTCCCTTTACTTCCCTGGCACCTCCAACATTTGTCTGATATCTCTGGGAAAATTCTATTTAGTCTCTCCGGTGTCCTATACCATCTCGCAAAGATCTTGTAATTTGTCTCCTGTGTCCTTGTACAAATCGATGTTTCGTGCGTTCGTCTGTATATACGTTTTCGCTGTTCCATACTAAATACCTTTTTTAATTCCTGTTCCCAGTCTTGGACACACTTCAAAGGATGGCTCCCTGACTGTACTAGTAGTTCGTAACTTATTGAGAGAGTATGTGTTAATGTTCCCCTTTCACTACACATCCTCTCTAGTCTCGTAAGTGGTCTCTCAAAGACCCCTGGGTTTGGTAGTGTGTTCAAGAAGTGAACCATCTGGAGTGCATTCCAAAATTTTAAACGGAATACGTTCTCTGGTTCCATCAGTTCGGCTATTGTAAGCCATCTTCCCATTCGGATATAGTTCACTACCTGTCTACTCCCCTCCTCCCTTAAATGTCGAAAAGCTCCGTCTTCACATCCCGGGGGGAACAGGGGGTTGCCTATTACTGGATATAATGGGGAGGTCTTAGGGTCGATGCCCATTATAGAAAATGCTGTTGCGCATATTTTCACTGTGTTTCCCAGAATCGGGTTCTTATTAATTTCTTTGGGCAGTGGAGCAGACCACCATGGTGCCCCTTCTAATGGTATTTTAGATTGGGACTGTTCAATTTGCACCCATAATTTGGTGTCTGAATGCCTGTTCCAGTCTATTAACCTATTCAGGTGTACAGCATAATAATATTTCCTTATGTCTGGCACTCCAAGTCCTCCCTGTTGTTTAGTATACATTAGTTGTTTCCTTTGTATTCTGGGGTTTTTGTGTGCCCATATAAACTCAAAAATAGTTCTCTGACATTGTTTAAAATAATGTACAGGGATGTGTATTGGTAATGTTTGGAATAAATAAAGCATTTTTGGGAGTATGTTCATCTTAATGATATTACATCGGCCTAGCCAGGTATGAAAACCCTGGTTCCACTTATTCAATAAAATCTTCACCTTTTGCAGTAGCGGTGGGAAGTTGAATTCAAAGATCTTATCTACTTTCCCTGGTAGTTGTATGCCTAAGTATGTCAGTGCTCTATCTGTCCACTTAAACTTAAATTTTTGTTTTAGACATGTTATTGATGCTTGCGGCACATTAACTCCCATTGCTTCTGACTTATTAAAATTTATACTTAAGTTCGAGAGAGAGCCATATTTCTCAAATTCCCTCATTAAGTTCGGGATTGAGGTCAATGGATTGGTAAGAGTAAACAACATGTCGTCTGCGAAGGCGGTGATTTTACAGTGGTTCTCCCCTATGTGTACTCCTGTAATATTCCATTTAAACGCAGAGTACACAGGAAGGGTTCTAAAGACAGGGCGAAAAGGAGTGGGGATAGGGGGCACCCCTGCCTTGTCCGTTCGATATCTGGAAGGGCTCTGATAATATTTCGTTGGCCCGTACTTGGGCCGCTAGACCTGAGTACATCGAAAATATCCATTTTATTATTTTATCTCCAAAGCCTCCATGTTGTAGTACAGCATGCATGAAGCTCCAGTTCACCCTATCAAAGGCCTTCTCTGCGTCTGTGTTCAGGAATACACATTGTATCTTTTTTGTATTTGCTATCTGCACCAGGTTGATGGCTTTAATGGTGTTGTCACGCGCTTCCGGGCGGGCACAAATCCCACTTGGTCTAAGTGTATTAGATCTGGGATATGCTGTTGTATCCTGTTTGCCAGAACCTTGGCGAAGATCTTTACGTCCGAGTTTAGCAAAGAGATCGGCCTATAACTTCCGCATAGGCCCAAATCTTTCCCCCTTTTGGTATCACCGAGATACGGGCTAATACCGTTTCTTTCGTTAGACTAGCCGATGTCCCTAATGCGTTGAATAATTTAATCATATATTTGGATAGTGAGGGAAACTAAGTTTTATAATATTGACCCGTGTAGCCATCGGGTCCTGGGGCTTTTCCCAATTTCATTGAATTTACTGCCACTTTAAGTTCCTCTTCAGTTATAGGGTCGTCTAGCCTCTCTTTATCTGATTCTGATAGTTTTGGTATTGCTGATTCCGTGAGATACTGATCGATCTGTTCTTTAGTCAGGGGCTTACTTTGCATATTATAGAGAGAGCAGTAGTATTCTTGAAACTCTTTCACTATATCTTTGGTTTAGAATTCACTTCTGGTTTCTTTGTGTGGCTCTTAATCATATGGAGATTATAATTACTCATCTTCTCCTCGCGTAATAATCTAGCGAGTCCTTTCCCGCACTTATCTCCTGACTCATATGCAAACTTTTTACATCTTTGTATTGCTGCTTTTGCCTTATAGTACAGGAGATTGGTGATTTCTGCTCTTTTCCTAGCCAGCTCTTCCTCTGCAACTATTGATCTTATTTGTTTATGCCTACCTTCTAGCATGGCTAGTTCTTTCAATAGCCTATCTAAATTTTCCGTGCGTTTTCTTTTTATTCTGGACCCATGTTTAATTAGCACTCCTCTGATAACCACCTTGTGTGCTTCCCAGACAATTCCGGGGTCGCACTCTGGGGTATCATTGGTGCTAAAATAGAACTTCAGCTCTTTGATTACGTCTTCTAGGACCTCTTTATCCTGCAATCTTTCATTTAGTCTCCACTGGTTTGGTCTGATCTGTCTAAGGTCTTGTATCTCGTATTCTAGGAAGATCGGGGCATGGTCTGACCATGTAATTGATCCTATTTTAGCCGATCGTACTGAGTGTAGTTGAGCATGTGGAATTAAGAAGAAATCTATACGGGAGTATATTTTATGTGGTGTAGAGTAAAACGTATAATCTTTTTCTTTATTATGTAACAATCTCCATATGTCAATCAGCTGGTTTTTATACAGGGTCTGAGTGATGCAGTTTCTCACCCCATGTGGAGTAGATGACTTTCCTGATGATGTATCCACTTTGGGATCTAGTGGAATATTCAGGTCCCCTCCCAAGATCAAGTGACCTTCTGAAAAATCCTGTAAACGTTTAAACCGTTTTGTCCAAGAAAGTTCCCTGTTGTTCATTGGGGGCATATACAGTGGCAAATGTTACCTCTATTCCTCCTATTTTACCCTTCACAAATAGATATCTTCCTTTCGGGTCTCTCATTGAGTCTAGGTATGTCCACTTAATTCTTCCCGCTATAAGAATAGACACACCCTTTGACTTTGACTCCTGATTTGTCGCGTGATATACGGTTGGATAAAACCTGTTCTTTAAAATCGGAGTCTTGTCTTCTCTAAAGTGCGTTTCCTGTATATATGCCACATCTATTCTTAGTCTTTGCAGGTCATGCATAAGAACCCTCCTTTTTTCGGGTGTGTTCAATCCCTTCACGTTCATTGACAATATATTTAGTGCCTCCATCCTGTCTTACTTTATTCCCGGGTATTGATTAAATATATAGGGAGCAAAGTAGGCAGTGAAGAGTGAGCGTACAGGTGGGGGGATGGGGGATTAAAGCCCCCCCCACCTGAGGGGGAAAAAAAAAAAAAATGAAAAAAAAAAGGGGGGGGGGACAAACACCCCCGAAAAAAAGGGGGGTATTCTCTAATATTAGCTACCCTGCTAATTAACACTCACCGTCTTAGCGGTATTGAGAGTCGGCCTATATGTGGGGGCGTGTACCCTAGGAGGTTCCTATATTCCCCTATATCCTGTCTCCTTCAGAAATTGTTAATACCAAAAAAAAAAGAAAAGGAGAGTATAGAGATCTCAGGATATAGGGGCTCTTCTTTAAAAGTGAAACAAAGAGAAATGAATTAAGAATAAGGCACCCGTCTGCTGACTCTATGTAAAGAAAGAATAATAAAAAGAAAAAAAAAGAAGAGACACGGAGAAAAAAAAAAAGAAGAGAGAGAAAAAGAAAAACTTGGAGCTCCGGGCCTCTCCACGGTGCCCACCGTCTACTCTTCTTAAAAACTATCCATGGGGGTCATATTCCGCTATGTGGCCTTATGTTCTTTTATTTCATCTGTGGGGGGGTCTATCACGGGGTTGGGGTGGGGTACAGGTATTTGGGGTTACTAGAGGCTAGGCCCACAAGAAGGGGGAGGCAGGGCAGGGGGAGTGTCATGCAAGTTTACATCCCTGCATTTTTTAATATTGCCTGTCCCCCCTCACCCCCCATGTCGCCTCGTCCTTCCCTGGTTGCAGCTCATTGGAAGTTAAACACCCGATGAAAAAGAGGGAAAAAAAAAAAAGAAGAGAAAAAGGCGGATGGAAAAGGATCTCGTAAGTAGGTCCCTGACCCTGTCCAGGTCCCTGCCGCAGGGATTCCATTCCATTCATACACCTACCTCCTCCGCTCCCCCGCCACCTAGAGCGGGAGCAGCGAGGGGGTAGTTCCCCTGCCAACATGGGGAGAGGAAGAGGGAGAAAAAAAAAAAGGTTGGTTCCCCTACGAGAGGTCACCCCTCTACCTCCCCTCCCCTCCTTCTAATGTGTATGTTTGAAACAGAACAAATATATCAAGAACAGAAAACAAAAACGGACTGGAGATCCCATTCAGCGGTTTTAAACATATACAGTATTCATAATCATACTTGATCCATTCCCCCTTGACTTCCTCTCCCCTCCTTTGTAGGTTCTACATTTACTTACCCCCCCCCAACCCTCTTATCAGTACGGTATACATTACAGGTTATTTCCCTTACTGCTACTTCTCTTTGTCCCCTTCCTGTATCTCATCCTGAACTCTCCCGCCCATCTTCTCCATTAACTTATATGCGTTTATATACACTTATATACACTTCTATACATGTCACATATCACATATCACATATCTCCTCTTCTCCCATCCTCTCCCATCTAGGAAAATAGAGTTGCCATATCCCGTATGCTAAGCCACAAAAAAAAAAAGGGGGGGGGGAGGGGGTGGGGAGTCTTGCTTCCTCGCGAGTGGGCCGTGTCTTCTATATAGGCAAGACTGTTGAATACTCAAAAGGAAAAAAAAAAAAAAAAAGTGGTATTATAGTGCAAAGTGTGTGCTGTGTCCCCCAGAGAGCAGCTCCCTGCTGGCCCTTGTTGACAGTACGCATTTTTGATATTGCAGATTGCGGTACTCTCTTTGTAGTGTTTAATCAGTGCTAGTGTGGAACAAAAGATGAGGGGATCCTGCTAGGAGACCCCCACTTCGGACATTGTTATATTCCTGTTGTATTCCTGTCGGTATGGTGTCGTAGTGTAGTGTTATACATAATTGTGTGTTGTTGTGTCTTAGTATTGAAGTGTACTAATATATATAGTGTCTTGATATCTTATTGCTCTAAAAAAAAAAAAGTTAGTGCCAAAAGTGTCTAGTGTATATATAAAAAAAAAAAAAAAATGAGGATTCTACAGCTATGTCTCTCACCTCTCACCTCGCCCCGGCCATTTACCCCACCCTTTTCATAAATGGGCTTACTTCATTCTACCACCCTAACTCAAATTTGCAGACACCCACTATCTTTTTGTTGACTTTTTAAGCTATATGTTGCGTCTCGGGTTCAGCTGGGTTCAGCCCTAGATTCACTTATCTTCGGTCTAGTTCCTTATCCCTCGGGTCCAAAGAAGAGAGGGTCCCCCACCCCCCCCCCCACCCCCCCCCCCCATCCCGGCAAATCCGAAAGAGGGGATTTACCCCTGTAAAAAAAAACAAAAACAGTCCTCTCGTCTAGCTCCATCTAGCTCCAGATTGTTGTTGAGGCCAGGACCAGGCCTGGAGCTTCCCCAATTAAGTAAAAAAAGTGGAGCGGAGAACACATTGGAGAAGTGGGGGACAGAGGAGTTGAGGCCCAGTCCTTCATCTCTTCCATCGGACCATCTGACCCGGTATGTCCCATAGTCCCTTTGGCTTAGTCCCATTCTTCTGTTCATTATCTCCAAAAAAAAAATCAATACCTTTACTCTATTTGTCCGTTAGGGGGTCCCCTGACCCACTGGCTTCCACCTGGGTGCATGTCGATGAGACCTGCCCCCTTCCTTTCCCTGTCCTTGTTGGGGGTCTTCCTCTGCCTCCTATGTATGTTGTAAGGAATAACCAGTTTGGTATCTGAATAGGTGGTATTTCCAGGAACAGATCTGGTAGTTCTGGTGGAGTTCTAAGCATAAACGAAGACCGGATTTACGGAATGTTACTGCAAATGGATACCCCCATTTATATGTGTACCCCTTCTCTCTGGCTAAGTCCAACAGCGGTCGCAGGCACGTTCTTCTCTGAAGTGTGGCCTAGACAGGTCGGGGAGGATTTTTAAATGTGCTCCCTCATATATCACGTCTTCCATGTCCCATGCCATCCTGAGGATCATTTCTTTTTGTTGGTATCTATACAATCGACAGATTATGTCTCTTGGTCTCTCTAGATTTAGTGATTTAGGGCCATTGGTTCTGTGCACCCTCTCAATCTCAATCTCAGTCTCTTTCTGTGGCAGCTTCAAAATCATCTCAAAAATCGCCCTAATTTTAATGTCCAGATCCTCTTTATCTACTGCTTCAGGGACCCCCCGTATTCGCACGTTCTTCCTGCGGCTCCTATCCTCGAGAACCTCCACCTGCAGTTGCAAATCAATTACCGCTTCCTCTGCCATATCTGTACTAGTATGCTGTCTCGCTTCCATAGCTTTCTCAACGGCCCCCACTCTTTGCGCAATAGATACTATGGTGTCTTCTCTTAGCATCACCTTTTCAGTCAATAAGTTCAAGTCATGTCTTACCGCGTGCATCTCCTGGCATTGTGTCTCCTCCACACGGAGTATCAGCGCCTCGATCTCTTGCCCGGGTAGGGAGCTTCTCGATGTCCTGTCGAGTAGGGAGAGCTGCCAGCATTGCTTTGATTTCTGCCATCTCCATCTCCATCTCTGCTGCTCCTGTCTTAGAGGTCTTAGAGGTCAGTGCAACTACTGCTGTCTGCGCCTGTGTTAGGAGGCTCCCTGCTTCGGAAGATCTCCGCTGTAAGGCTGACCTTTCCCTTCTGATACAGCTCTCACCCCCCCCGTCCCCGGGCACCTCTATTGATGGATCTGCTCGCCGCAATAGACACGGGGTGAGGTTGAGGTAAAGTAGCTCTGTATGTTCCCTTGTGTGCCAGCTGTTTTGCTACAGCTTGCACTATTTGTTGTATAGCTCGTCGCCTGAGCTATCTTCCTTGAGTCTGCCCGCATTGTATATTTGCGCTGCTATGCATACCGCACATAGGACTTCATCTGTCGCCTGTAAGTCCGCCTGCAAGCCCAGCATAGCCTTCCGATTTGGGGCTTATCACATGCTAGGTCCCCCGTGGAGAGTACTCGGAGCTCCAAACAGCGTGTCTCTCACACAGCCATCCTAGGCCACGCCCTCAAAAAACCCCTGAGAAACAACTTGCGAAAAGCTTGCTGTATGTACTTTCATCCAGGACATAAAATATCAACCGGCCGCAAAGAGAGAGATATGTTCTGGGGAGAGGGGCCCCCACAGAGTCTCCTCGCCATCACCACCTCTCACGATGAGCACACCGCGCTGCCGTGAATGAGGAGTTCCCTGTCAATTCAATACCCTTTGCACAGCACTCCCCCTCAGGTTCTCCCTCTCTCTGAGACCAGATAGCAGATTTACACAAACACAAAACCAGGCAGCAGATACTCGGGTACAGGTTTGATACAAATTAGACCCTGGGCGAGCAATTACCTGTTTCTGGTGACCACTGGCAACCACATCAGACATAGATAGACCAACAACGGAGATGGGTCACGTACTGGTAATGTATTGAAAGGTATGTCTTACCGTACTCTGGAGGTGATCAGTCTCCAGCCCGTCCATGTTGGTTCACCTCGGCCCCTTCGGCTGTCCATTGGTTCACAACCCAGGGGCCCCGCGTTAGGGCGCCAGCTGATATGGATCAGACTAATCGTCTGGTGAGTATCTGCCCCCATCCTGATTAGGCCTATATGATGTAGTGCATGCACGAGAAAAGGACCACACTGAGACTGTGCTCAGATTGATGATACTCTCTTTATTGGTTCTGGATACATGGGGGGGTTTATAGGTGAGAGACTAATGCTGTAAGCAAATGTATCATTAGCACAATGTTATCTAGATACTCGTAGCTTTGATTGGTTGTGTCCATGTAAGATAAATTTCCTCCAGATCTGAGCGTCATCAGATAGGGTGTAGTCCTGGGAGGAGGCGCCATCTTTTAGTTACATTCTTCACTCGATGGGAGCAAGGAATATAAAAGCAGTTTATATACAGGAAAAATATAGGGCCAGATTCTCATACATTTTTGCCGGCGTAGCGTGAAGCAATTTACACTACGCGCCGCAATGTAACAGAGCAAGTGCCGTATTCTCCATGCACTTGCTCCGTAGTTTGCGGAGGCGTAGAGTAAATTGTATTTAAATTAAGTGCCCCTGCGTCGAACGAACTGCGCATGCGCCGGCGGGGAAAAAGCCCAGTGGCATGCTCCAGCTCGCGTCGGAAAGCGTCGTGGAAACCGACTCTCAAAACTACGTGATCGTCACTACGCAATGCCATATTCGCGAACGAGTTAGTAAAACAACGTAAGCGCCGGAAAAAAAGCCAACGCTGACCCGACGCCATACTTAACATGGCATCCGACGGCATCCGACGTTACTTCATAAGGTTACCCCTCATAGAAGCAGGGGTAACCTTACGAGAACGAAAACGACGTACGCGACGACGGGGCGGCGTAAAAGCGATCGGGAATCGGCATAGTAGCCTCATTTGCATAGGCAAATGAGAAAACAACGTAAAGGCCACCTAGTGGCCGGAGTTGTCATTACAACTACGATCCGCAAGTGTAATGGTATTACACTTGTCAGATCTTCAGCCGTATCTATGCCAAAGTGATGCTAAGAATCACTCGCATAGATACGAGGCAAAAAAAAACGGTGATACGACGGGGATTCTGAGATACTCCGTCGTAGCGCCGCTGAGAATATGGCCCATAGACTTTATAGTATAGAAAAGATGCATAGAAAATGGGCATTTTACATAATCCGTCACAGTATTATCACTGATCTCTGTATTGGTGTCACTGGTGATGTCAGTTCCCAGCCGGGTGTCATTAGTACAGTGACAGTGCATAGTATTATTACTGATCTCTGTATTGGTGTCACTGGTGATGTCAGTTCTCAGCCGGGTTGTCATTAGTTCAGTGACAGTGGCATAGTATAATCATAATCTCTGTATTGGTGTCACTGGTGATGTCAGTGAGTGTCAGTTCCCCCTCCAGTGTTGTTGGTGTCAGATTTGCCGTCACACTTTGGCAGTCCCATTAGAAGTCGCTGATCAGCAACGTTAGTAGTATAAACAAATAAAATAAATAAAAATTCCAATATATTCCATAGTTTGTAGACATTATAACTTTCACACAAACCAGTCAATATACACTTATTGGGATTTTTTTTACCAAAGACATGGAGCAGAATAGATTTTGGCAAAAATTTATGAAGAAGAAATTTAAAGTTTTTATTTTTCTGTTGGATGTTTTATAGCGGAAATTAAAAATATTGTTTTTGTTTTTAAATTTTCTTTTTTTTGTTTATATAATAAAAAATAAAAGAAACGGAGAGGTAATGAAAAAACACTGTCAGAACCATTGACGTATCTCGGCATAGTGCCTACATATACAGTCCCAATGTTTATACTGAGATATAAAATATTATTATATTTATGGAAATATGGAAATCTGTGCTTTGGGAGAAATACAATTTTCCTACAATACAAGAAATACAAAATTATTTTCTCGGTGCTATTTTGAGGACAAGAAACACACAATGAATATTTAAAACATATATATTTATTAACTGAAGATATAAAACCAGGTACGATTGGCGATAAAACAAATAATTGATCTACTTCTACAATCAGAGATACATGATGGATAAATGATCAGATAATATTTATATTCTATGACGAGGTATATTCCCGTGATTTCCACGCACTCGAGGTAAACAGCTTTTCTCTACATTATGTTATCTCTTCTCCATACCAAACAGATCTCTTGCTTAATGCTCCTTATATATGTGTACAGAACAAATGTCATATTGTACACAAGCCCGGCAAAACGGACAAGCTTATTTTATATTTAGAGAGAATTTATTTTCACAGACATCACCCTAAAACCATCATACAACTGTTGGCATTTAGCTTTTTAACCACTTGACCACCGCGCCTATTCTGGCACTTCTCTCCTTCATGTAAAAATCAAAAAAAATGTTGCTAGAAAATTAAATCAGAACCCCAAACATTATATATATATATATATTTTTAGCAGACACCCTAGGGAATAAAATGGCGGTCATTGCAACTTTTGTTTCCTCGCATGGCATTTGCGCAATAATTTTTTAAACGCATTTTTTGGGGGGAAAAAAACGGTTTAATGAATTAAAAATTAACAAAACAGTAAAGTTAGCCCAATTGTTTGTGGATAATGTGAAAGATGATGTTACGCCGAGTAAATAGATAACCTAACATGTCACGCTTTAAAATTGCGCACACTCATGGAATGGCGTCATACTTCGGTACTTAAAAACCTCCATAGGCGACGCTTTAACATTTTTTACAGGTTACTATTTTCGAGTTACAGAGGAGATCTAGTGTGCTAGAATTGTTGCACAAGCTCCAACGCACGCGAAGATACCTCACATGTGGGGTTTGAATGGCATTTACATATGTGGGCAGGACTTGCATGTACGCTTCTGCGCGCGAGCTACCGGGGACAGGGGCGTTTTAAAAAAAATATATATATTTTATTTTACTTCATTTTTTATTTTTACACTTTTTTTGATCACTTCTATTCCTATTACAAGGAATGTAAACTTCCCTTGTAATAGGAATTAGTGTGACAGGTCCTCTTTATGAAGATATGTGGGGTCACTAAGACCCCCCCCACACATCTCTCCTCCAGGCTTATAAGCATGAGATTGTGAAAAAAATCACCGATCTCATGCCGACAGCCTCGATGGCGGCTTTGTTTACTTCCAGATACTGGGCGTGACACCATAATGTCGCACCCGGGCCTCCAACAGTCATAGAGATGACTGGTGACCATCTAGCTTTCCAGCCAGCACTGGCCAATTCGCTCTCCGGGCCCCGATGGCACGGGAGAGCCCAGAGAAGCACCGGATGGCGGCGGGAGAGGGGACGTCCCCTCCCGCTGCCTATAAGAACGTTCAATCGGTGGAACTGCCACTTCCAATTGTCGTTATCATGCAGAGAATCAGCGGCAGAAGACGGCGATAGATATCTGAATGATGCCTGTAGCTGCCCCCGTCATTCAGATATCACCGCACAAAGTCCAGGACGTCCTCGGTTGTCAAGTGGTTAAAGACAAACATAATTTGTGTATGTCTCCTAATATTTGGAATATAATTATTTCATACTGCAGTTAAAAATAATACAACCCAAATTGCTTAGCCAGATACATTGAAATGGTTTTAGTTATGTGTATGCGAAAAACCTTCATTACCAAAAGGTAGATAAACAAAATGATACCTTACCAGTATTTAAGAGTTCTTTCTGTTTGAGAAGTGAGGTCCTCCATGAGGGACATTTTCCAACCCCCTACATCTTTGTGTTCAATCTCTCCCTTCCAGCTTCCTTCAGAGATCCTCTCAGAGAGAGAGAGAGTTCTCCAGACATCTTCTCAGAGTCAGCTTCCTAAGAGATCCCCCAAAGATCAAAGATCCCCTTGTGCTCTCTGCAACACCTTTTTAACCCCCCCTAAGAAGTGGGCGTGTATCTCACTTTACTACGTCACTGACGATGTCATATGATGCTATGTTAGGTAGGATGTCATAGCAACCAACTATGCGGCCATTGTGAGTAATGCCACTTTTAACCTGTAGGGGCAGTGGTGTATAAGGAATAATTTCTAATTTTGGGGTCGTCCAGGGTTATTCATAATTTATGACCCCCCTGACCTCTGGCTTGGTAGAACACCATTACTTGTTAAACAATGTCAAATAAATGACAACAAACCCAGACACATCGGCAACTTCTCCATTTATGATTGAGATAAAGTTTATGATCAACACGAATGGTTTGGGAAGTTCCTTTGAACTAATACCGGAATTTAAGTTAAGCAGTCCCTAATAATTTTAAGCTTTATAGGATTTTATACTTGGGACCCTTGTTACAATGATGTCCATGTATTAAACGGGTTTATATATGGATATATGATTAATACATGGATATACCGTGCAGATATATATAAAAGGAACATTATATAAAATAGACAATAGCACAGGAATGGAATCAGCCCCATGGCCTCATTATACAAAGACAATACTATGTTTGGTGTCATGCTGTGCAAGGCCTTTTATCTTCTTTATCTTACCAAGCGTCTAAAACCTTTGAGTCATAACCTGGGAGATGGCACAGCCAGACATCCATCGTCTCTTGTAAAGACATAAAGTCATTGTGGTAACAAGGCCTCATTCACACATGCTTTGTAATGTGATTCAACCTAAGACACAAAATGGTGTCTCTTCTGCCCAATATATATGAAAAATATATAATATGCGTAATATAAAGGCCTATATGTATATTTTTTTACCCCCAAATGTTCCAACAACACCAAAAGAAATCTCTATTGGTGTGAAAAAATAATAAAAAAATTCATTTGTGTACAGCGTCACATGACTGAGCAATTACCAGGTAAAGGAGCGCAGTGTTACATAGCAAACAATGGCCTAGGCTGGTCATGAAGGGAGGGGGGTAAAACCTTCCCAAGGCTGAACTGGGTAAAGAATATATAAGTCCAACATTTTCTCTTCCTGATCTGTGTCTGCTGTCCCATGTACTGGTATGAAGAAGTCTCCTGTTCTCTTTGTATGAAATCCCTGGTGATCCTGCCAATCCCTCTACTTTACGGTTAAGCACTGACCGCACTAGGCAGGAGAGCACAACATGGTCAGATTGCTGGCTGTGCTGAGCTTGGAAGTCAACCTGTTCTCCTACAATGATCAGACTTGTGCTTACAACCTCCCCCTGCACAGCCATTCATTTCCTGCACTCACTAATACACCTCGAGAGTTGTGTGGAATTCCTGATGTACAGGAAGACAGGACTTCAGTGAGGAACAATTCCCTCACTCAGGACAGGAATACGGCTTTTCCCCTTTGTAAGATCTCTGATGTCTGTAAAGACTGGACGTCTGTGTAAAACATTTCCCGCACTCAGGACAGCAATACGGCTTCTCCCCTGTGTGAGATCTCTGATGTGTGTAAAGATGGGACTTCTGTGAGAAACATTTCCCGCAGTCAGGACAGGAATGTGGCTTGTTCCCCATGTGAGATCTCTGATGTTTGGAAAGACTGGACTTGGTTGAAAAACATTTTCCGCACTCAGGACAGGAATATGGCTTCTCCCTCGTGTGATATCTCTGATGTGTGACAAGCTCTGATTTTAGTCCAAAACATTTCTCACACTCAGGACAGGAATATGGCTTCTCCCCCGTGTGAGATCTCTGATGTCTGTAAAGATTGGACGTCTGTTTAAAACATTTCCCGCACTCAGGACAGGAATACGGCCTCTCCCCCGTGTGAGATCTCTGATGTTTGTAAAGACTGGAGCTCTGTGAAAAACATTTCCCGCACTCAGGACAGGAATACGGCTTCTCCCCTGTGTGAGATCTCTGATGTATGGAAAGACTGAACTTATCTGAAAAACATTTTCCGCACTCAGGACAACAATACGGCTTCTCCCCTGTGTGAGATCTCTGATGTCTGTAAAGCTTGGGCTTCTCTGCAAAACCTTCCCCACACTCAGGACAGGAAAACGGCTTCTCCCCTGTGTGAGATCTCTGATGTGTGTAAAGATGGGACTTCTGTGAGAAACATTTCCCGCACTCAGGACAGGAATGTGGCTTGTTCCCCGTGTGAGATCTCTGATGTGCGGAAAGACTGGACTTGGTTGAAAAACATTTTCCGCACTCAGGACAGGAATATGGCTTCTCCCCCGTGTGATATCTCTGATGTGTGACAAGCTCTGATTTTAGTCCAAAACATTTCCCACACTCAGGACAGGAAAACGGCTTCTCCCCTGTGCGCGATCTCTGATGTCTGTAAAGATTGGACTTCTCTGAAAAACATTTCCCGCATTTAGGACAGGAATACGGCTTCTCCCCTGTGTGAGATCTCTGATGTTTGTTAAGATGGGACTTAACTGAAAAACATTTCCCACACTCAGGACAGAAATATGGCTTCTCCCCCGTGTGAGATCTTTTATGCACCTTAAGACTGAATTTAGAATGGAAACACTTCCCGCACTCAGTACAGGAAAGCCTCTTCTCTGTTGGAAGGACGGCACCATCCCGCACAGTCTGAGGTTCCTCAGGATAAGAGGAATACGATGGTCCAGCACTGTCCCGCACAGTCTGAGGTTCCTCGGGATAAGAGGAATACGATGGTCCGGCACCGTCCCGCACAGTCTGAGGTTCCTCGGGATAAGAGGAATACGATGGTCCGGCACCGTCCCGCACAGTCTGAGGTTCCTCAGGATAAGAGGAATACGATGGTCCGGCACCGTCCCTCACAGTCTGAGGTTCCTCAGGATAAGAGGAATACGATGGTCCGGCACCGTCCCGCACAGTCTGAGGTTCCTCAGGATAAGAGGAATACGATGGTCCGGCACCGTCCCGCACAGTCTGAGGTTCCTCAGAATAAGAGGAATACGATGGTACGGCACCGTCCTGCACAGTCTGAGGTTCCTCAGGATAAGAGGAATACGATGGTCCGGCACCGTCCTGCACAGTCTGAGGTTCCTCAGGATAAGAGGAATACGATGGTCCGGCACCATCCCGCACAGTCTGAGGTTCCTCAGGATAAGAGGAATACGATGGTCCGGCACCGTCCCGCACAGTCTGAGGTTCCTCAGGATAAGAGGAATACGATGGTCAAACTACACTGTGTGGTGCCGGATGGACATTTGAGGTAGTCAGGTTTTCTCCTGGACTATACTGTGTGATGTCCTCATCTTCTACTTTACAGTCTGGAGACAAAGTGAGACAATCCTCTGAGGTTTTCCTCATCTCCCGTCCATCTACTAAAATAGAAATACAAAGATTATTACTAGACATGAGCTGATTGGTTCCCCTAAACCAGGACTCCGCCCACATCAGGCAGCTTTGTCTCTGAGGATCTTACAATTCCCCCTCAAGGTAACTAGTAAATGGCTCCTCTGATCTCCTACCAGATAATTTATTTATTCATGGACCTTAGTCAGAGAGTGAGGAAACAACGAGAACTGTCTTTTATAGGAGTGACAGTGATGAGGGGATTATAGGATGAGTGTCCCCTCCCCCTTTATCATTCATTGCCATCTTCCTGCAGTTCCCTATTTAGGCCATGATTTATTAATGAATAACAGCGGGCTGAACCCCACCAGAGGTCAGAGAGTGAGGATGGGGGAGAACAACCAAGATGAAGACTGGACTGATCCTGAAAACCACCATCATTGGGTTATTGACTCCTCCCCCTCATTATCACTTTTTGTTTAAGGTTCCAAAGTCTCAGGATGTTATCACATTATTATCACCATGTAAAAGTCTGTGCTCCAATCACATCATCAGATATAAAATGTCCAGCTGGTAGAAAATGGGTGTACGAAAAGAGAATACATATTATGTGTATATATAGCAGTGGGTAGAGGGGAGAGGGCAGAAGTCAGGACTATGTAATGTACAACTTATTGTATAAGATACAACAGATAGGACTATATAGTATCAGAATGATGCAATGTACAGCATAGAGTATATAGTGCAGGGGTCAGGAGTATGTAATGTACAACATAGAGTATATAGTGCAGGGGTCAGGAGTATGTAATGTACAACATGGAGTATATAGTGCAGGGGTCAGGAGTATGTAATGTACAACATAGAGTATATAGTGCAGGGGTCAGGAGTATGTAATGTACAACATAGAGTATATAGTGCAGGGGTCAGGAGTATGTAATGTACAACATAGAGTATATAGTGCAGGGGTCAGGAGTATGTAATGTACAACATAGAGTATATAGTGCAGGGGTCAGGAGTATGTAATGTACAACATAGAGTATATAGTACAAGGGTCAGGTGTATGTAATGTACAATATAAATTATACAGTGTAAGGGTCAGGACTCATAATATTGGTATTCAGTAATCAGTGGAAGCTTAGTTGTGTACATAAGACAAGTTGCAGAGATCCCACACCGCTGCCTCCCATCTCCTGAGACTGCACTCAGTGACTTGGGTCTGAGACTATACAGACATATCCCTCCACCCGGCACAGCCAGCAAATAACAGAGCAAGTGACCCGGGAGAATTGTTTGTGTCAGAGATCATACTAGACCCGGGTACGGGGGTAGAAGACCCAAATCACATACCCCAGGTGCCTAAGTAGAGCAACATCTATGGTGAAAATCAACCTTTTGCTGATCCCCAGAATCTCCATAAATCCAGTCTAGAGACATAAATTGTGTCTGCAGCACAGAGAAGCAAGATTATCACCCAGTCCCCGCCCTACTCTGGACCAATCAGTGAGCAGTATGGGTGGAGGAATATATTTAGTGTTAACCACTTAACGACCGGCCCATAGCCAAATGACGGCCACAGGGCAGTTTGTTAATTCTGGGAGTGCGTACATTGACCTCCTCCCAGAATCGCACCCCCTGGGAGGACGTCAATAACGGAAAACGGCCCCTGATAGCGGGCTGTTTACCACATGATCGCTCCATGAAATGACGGAGTGATCACTTGTAAACAAACTGGCGTCATGTCCTGATGCCGTTCCTCTCTCCCCTCTGTTGTGTACCGATCGGTACAGTGTGAGTGGAGAGGGGGAGAGATCGGTGGCAGCAGCACTGTGGGCTGGATCTGTAGTGCCCACAGCGCTGCTTAGTGACAATTGAAGTCAAATTCATCCTCCATGCTCAGCCGTACTCTGCCATACCCAGCCGCACTCTGTCATAGCCAGTCGTACCCTGCCATATTCTGCCATGCTCTGCTGTACTCTGCCATATCCGGCCGCACTCTGCCATACCCGGCCGCACCCTGCCATGCTCTGCTGTACTCTGCCATGCTCTGCTGTACTCTGCCATACCCAGCCCGCACTCTGCCATACCGGCTGCACTCTGCCATACCCGGCCGCACTCTGCCATACCCAGCCCGCACTCTGCCATACCCGGCCGCACTCTGCCATACCCGGCCGCACTCTGCCATACCCGGCCGCACTCTGCCATACCCGGCCGCACTCTGCCATACCCGGCCGCACTCTGCCATACCCGGCCGCACTCTGCCATGCTCTGCTGTATTCGGCCTCTGTATGTGGCCAGGCTCAGGAAGTCTCACACGTGTGGTATCGCCGTACTCAGGATGAGGAGGAGAATCTATTTTGGGGTGTCATTTTGGTATGTACATGTTATGTGTTAGAAATATTGTATAAATGGACAACTTTGTGTTAAAAAAAAAAAACTGCGTTTTAACCACTTCCCGCCCGCCCGTCGTCATATGAGGTCCCTGACTTTGTGTGGGGATATCTGAATGTCAGCCGGCGATTCCCTACACCATAAGAATGATCCTAATGGCTGTTCCGCTGTTCGATCGTTCTTATGGGAGGTGAAAGGGGATGTCCCCCCTCCCGTCACCCTCTGGTGCTTCTACCGACTCACCGCTACCATCAAAGCCAGGATCATTTTTTTGGGGCGGATTTCAGGGTTCCCAGCCTAGAGCTGAGATGTGGAGTCTTATTGACCCCCCCATATCTCACTGTAAAGAGGACCTGTCATGCCATGTTCCTATTACAAGGGATGTTTACATGAATAGGAATAAAAGTGATCAAAAAAATAGTTTTTGGGAAAAAGTGTTGAACTAAAATAAAGTAAAATGAACAATAAAAAATAATAATCATTTTTAAGCGCCCCTGTCCCCGTGTGCTCTCATGCAGAAGCGAACGCATGCGTAAGTCCCGTCCCGTTCAAACCACACATGTGATTTATCTGCGAATGTTACAGCGAGAGCAATCATTTTGGCCCTAGACGTCCTCTGTAATTCAAAACATGTAACTAGTAAAAATATTTAAAGTCTTGCCTATGGGGATTTTTAAGTAGCGAAGTTTGGCGCCATTCCACGAGCGTGTGCAATTTAGAAGGGTGACATCACATTATGTTAAAACATTGGGCTAACTGTTTTTTTTTTTTTTTAAGCACAAAGCGTTTTTTATATAGTGTTAGATAAAACATTGCAACGACCGCCATCGTATTCTCTAAGGTCTTTGCTAAAAAAAAACCAAAAAAAACATATAATATTTTGGGGTTTTATGTAATTTTCTAGCAAATAAATGATGATTTTTCCATGTAGGAGAGAAATGTCAGAATTGGTCTGGGTGCCCCAGAACACATGAAGGTGCTCCCTGCATGTTGGGCCTCTGTATGTGGCCACGCTGTATAAAAGTCTCACACATGTGAAGGGGCTCCTGCATGTTGGGCCTCTGTATGTGGCCACGCTGTGTAAAAGTCCCACAAATGTGAAGGTGCTCCCTGCATGTTGGGCCTCTGTATGTGGCCACGCTGTGTAAAAGTCCCACAAATGTGAAGGTGCTCCCTGCATGTTGGGCCTCTGTATGTGGCCACGCTGTGTAAAAGTCCCACAAATGTGAAGGTGCTCCCTGCATGTTGGGCAGTCAGTCAGTCAGTGTCAGTGGGAGAGTAGGACGCTTCGGCCTTCCGCACAAGTATGCTCTCGCCAGGGACCAGACAGTCAGACAAGGACTAGGCAGGCTGCTAGGCAGGGCTTCTCTCCACCCCTCCAGAGACTCACCCGGCTTCCCCCGGTTCACCTTCATTCACCTGACCCCCCTGGCTCCCTCCTTCATCCCTTCCCCAGGGAATCAAGCAGGTAAGCCATTTCACAGGAACTGTAGGCGGCCGTCCTTTTTAGGACAAGCCGCTGCAGCTTTCCCCAATCCCCACGGCTCTCCCCCTCTCCATACCTTCCCTCTGGTACCCCCACACTACTACCCCCACTCAGGCTATCGTTTTTACCACCTATCCCCGCAATTTCCGCCTTCTTCGGGCGCCCTTTTCATTCCTTCGCGCCGGCCTGTGAGGATTCACGGCAGCCGCGATTTAGGGAAGGCCGCAGCTTCACCCGCGGCCTAGCGGCGCACCGCTCCCCGCCCCCGGTAATCGTCATTAAATTGCCCCAACGGACCAGAAAGCCCCCCACTACCCGAGTAGAGCCCCCCCTCTTTCCCGGACATCGTTCCCAGCCCCCCTGGCAGCACCGATCCACTCAATCTGGTACCCCCCAGTCTGGATCCTGCTGCCTGATCGGCGGCCATCTTGCTACACCCAGCCCCAATCTCCCCCTTCTCAACTCTATTAAAACTTGATCCAGGGTTCGCCCGATCGCCTCTTTAGGGGTCAGGAAGGAATTTTTGATGACGTCAACGCGTTTCGCCTGGCACATTGGCGTAGCTTCGTCTCGGACGTCCGAGATGAAGCTACGCCAATGTGCCAGGAAATGATTTTCTTCACCCCATTTGACGGCTATCAAGGTGGTAACGTATACTCAATTAGGTGTTATACCATTTAGTGATCACACAGCGAGTTCTGAATGAAATTGAGTGTCTATCTCTCAGTAAGCACCAAAAGTCTTTTATGTGCTAATCATATGTCATCATAATATGCATGCAATTATGGACTCTAAAATAGACATCTATTCAACCTAATACACCTAACAACTTGAGGTTTTTTTGTGATCATGAAAACTAACCACCATTAACCAATTTCATCGTGGAACATACTCATATTCCAGGACAATTAGGATTAATTATTAATAATCTACCTTGTTACTGCTTGGACTGTGTTTATATTTAATATAATCTAAGCCTAAAATACCAGCAAACATCTCAATAGTACATCCTCTGGTCAATGAATTTTGGACTCACACTACCTAGGCATGTCCCTTTCTTCCCTTCCCCACCCACTTTCCCTCTTCCTCCACCCCATTACGAGCTAGTGTCCAGCCTCCACTTATTGCTAAACACCAATTGGCTATTGCGGTTATCCGAAGGGGGTATTTTTTCACCCCGTTCGCCATTAATTATATGGTTTCCGCATCCCCATAGATTACAAAGTGTTACCATTGTGCAGGCTGAATACAAGGTGTCTGGACCACGTATATTGTCTATGTCTATATGTGTTCTCGTTTTGTCTAAATGTTATGTGTTTTCTTTTTTGCATTAATGGTAGCCAATATTTGTATGTCTACCATATGGTCAGTTAGTTTCTATACAATTGTGCTTAAGATTTTTACATTTTGATACTATCCAATAAATTTTTATATGTTGTATCATTATTATCTCTTAGATCATTTTGTGCTGCTTAAGGTAACCCCTTTAGGTCCCTAGTGGGCCGACCACCCTCTTTCCCCTTCCCCTCTTTTTTGTAGCGCTAAAAATATTATCGGCGCTCTGCGTAACAGCACTGCGCCAAATGATATTGTCCCCACTAAACTGATGAAGGAATGCGCCGACATCCTGGCACCTCCTATCACACAGCTTATTAACCAATCCTTCAGGGAAGGCATAGTGCCCTCCCAGCTGAAGGAGGGCATAATTCGACCCATCCTGTAGAAACCCACCCTGGACCCCGGTCCACCTCCCCAGGCACTCCCCCACTCCAACCTCACACACAAAAAGTCCACACCATCAAACACCACGCGATCTTCCCAACCTGATGCTTCATCAACTGTCGGCCAGCAAGAGCTAAACATATGTCAGATAAGATCAACTAGACACAAAACCATTGCTCGGATGACTCTCGAGGCCGCAGACAAGGAGAATCTTGTCTTCTGGTTCTGTTGGACCTAAGCGCAGCCTTCGACACTGTAGACCACAAGCTTCTATTGACTCGGCTAGCGGAAGTAGCCAAAGTCGCAGAAGGCGATCTATCTTGGTTCTCCTCTTTTTTGGAAAATCGATCGCAAATAGAGAAGTTAGGACCTTTCACTTCTGAAAAACGCATGGTGTCATGCGGAGTCCCTCAAGGATCCCCTCTGTCACCGGTGTTATTCAACATTTATCTCCGTCCTCTTTTTAAAATCATCAGCAGTCAAAAACTGCTCTATCACTCATATGCAGATGACACGCAACTGTATTTCCGCATTTGCAATAAAAAGAATCACCACCTCAATCTAGAGACATGCCTCTCTCTGATAGAGGACTGGATGACAAAGAGTTATCTTAAACTCAATGGAGCGAAAACAGAACTTCTCCTGTTTCACGCCAAGCTACCTGCAACAACTTGGAGTCCCCCACCAATTTTAGGCAAAATCATCACCCCCAGCGCCAAAGTCAAAAGTCTCGGGGGTCATCATTGACTCCTACATGGACGCACAAATAGGGTCAATAGTCAGCGGATCTCACCATCTGCTGCGCCTACTACGCAGACTTATCCCTTTAACTCCCAAAGAAGACATAGCGGTCGTGGTGGGAGCAATTGTGAACTCAAGATTGGACTATGCAAATGCCCTTTACCTCGGACTCCCCAAGTACCAAATCGCTTGTCTTCAAGTCGTTCAAAATACGGCCGCCAGACTTGTGACTGGGAAAAAACCTTGGGAATCAATCTCACCCTCGTTGAGATCCCTCCACTGGTTACCAGTAAAAGACAGAATCACTTTTAAAGCATTCTGTCTAACGCATAGATGTATTCATGGGAATGCTCCCCACTATCTATGCGAAAAAATAAAAGCTCATAATCCCAATCGCGTTCTGCGATCCACCAATCAAAATCTACTCCAGATACCGAAAGCCAACTACAAGTTCAAAGGAGATAGAAGATTTGCTGTTCAGAGTCCCAGACTATGGAACGCTCTACCAGCCAGTATTCGGTTGGAGGAGAACCACCTAGCATTCAGGAGAAAGATCAAGACTCATCTCTTTTGATACCAAAGGAGACAGGAACAACAAGCGCCCAGAGGCGATTTAATTTGCATGTGCCGCGCTATATAAGTTTTTCATTCATTCATTCATTGTATGTGGCCACGCTGTGTAAAAGTCTCACACATGTGAAAGTGCTCCCTGCATGTTGGGCCTCTGTATGTGGCCGCGCTGTGTAAAAGTCTCACACGTGTGGTATCCCCATACTCGGGAGGAGTAGCAGAATGTGTTTTGGGGTGTAATTTGCGGTATGCATATGCTGTGTGTGAGAAATAACCTGATAATATGACAATTTTGAGAGAAAAAAATCTTGATTTTTGCAAAGAATTGTGGGAAAAAATTACAACTTCAAAAAACTCCCCATACCTCTTTCTAAATACATTGGAATGTCTTATTTCCAAAAAGGGATCATTTGGGGGGTATTTGTACTTTTCTGGCATGTTAGGGTCTCAAGAAATGAGATTTTCAGAGATTGGCACCATAGCTTGTAGACGTTTGGGAACCTGCCACTGAGGTACCGCACATTCCACAAACTCACAGAAGGGGGCAGAATCTACCAACTGAAAAGGCAGCAGTTGAAGTGCTAGCAAGTTAGCCAAGCTAGCATTCAACCGCTGGACATGTGGATGGCTGGGAGCGAACTTCTTTCGCTGGTGTGCAGCAGCTGGGACAGGAAAATTTGCCTGGTACAATCTGCCATCGGTGTACCAATAGTAGATTGCCCACAAGTACTAGGCTGTGGCACACCTAATTCTACAACTTCAGTCCTATCAGTGCAGGTTTCTGAGAGGACTGAAGGTATAGTGAGGTTTGTGATCCCAGCTGATGAGGAGCAAGGAGAGGTCTGCTTTGTTCTTTGGTGTGGGTCTTTTATGTACGCTTGCCATGAACTGCATGGCAGGTCGACATATGTCTGGTCAAGCATGTGGTGCCCAAGCGGGTGATGTTTTGGCCACGCGAGATACGCTTGAGACATATGTTGCAAATAGCAGCGGTGCGATCTGATCCACTCGTCTCAAAAAAGGCCCACACCAAAGAACTTTTGGAATAACGCTGAGAGACAGCAGCCCCCTGCACATGCGTAGCTCTGCGGTTGTGATGCAGTCGGTGTGCTGCCTTTAAGCTGGCCCCTGGAGGGCATCCTGCCTCATTGAAGATGTACCTGTGCCTCCTCTTAGGCACCCATGTAGAGTCAGTGACCTCATCATCCCCTCCCTCCTCATCGCTGGAGCAAACCTGGCAGTATGCTGCAGCTGTGGGAACATGACTGCCAGATTGCTGTGCTTCTTGGGCACCCCCTCTCTCTGGGCTAGCTAAACTGAATAAAGTATATATATACATATATATATATATATATATATATATATATATATATATACACATACACAACTCCTAGGATGCATATATATATATATATATATATATATACTAAATACACTGACTGCAGCTACCTGAATCACCTGCCTGCTCTAACTGAAATGACACTCAGACTCTCTCTATCTCTCTCACATGCCACAACACACTACACAAGGCCGAAACGCAGGCAGCCTTATATAGTGAGGGGCGTGTCCCTACTCCCCTGAACCATGATTGGCCAAAGGCACCCTTCCTTTGGCCAATTATGGCTCTCTGTGCTGATGGCGTTATGATTGGCCAAAGCATGCGGGTCATAGTGCATGCTTGGCCAATCATCAGCCATCAATGCACTGCGATGACGCAGTGAATTATGGGCCGTGATGCGCCACTCGAATTTGCCGTGAAGGGCCCATAATGTTTAAAATTGGACCAATGAGTGAACAGCCGATGTTCGAGTCGAACATGAGTTTGACTCGAACACAAAGCTCATCCCTATTCGCTACACATCATGGCTTTCATACGCAGGCTCATTTGGCTATCCCTACAGTTTAGGTTCCACATCCACTGCAGGTTTATTAGTGGGGTGCAGAGTTTGGCAGCAGACACTCTGTCTTGTTTTGCTTTCTCGTCCTTTTTCCAGCAGGTTCCGGATGCAGACCTCTGTGCCACCTCGTCCCTGCATGTCTCGCTGTTAAGGATGGATTAAACACGCACTGGGCAGGGGCATTAGGGTTGATTGACAGGTCATTGTCTATCAACACAAAGAGGGCTTACAGTACGGCCTGGAGAACATTTCAGTCTTTCCTAACTCGGTACCCTAGGTCCGATTGTTTTTATAATCACTACCTTTTGTCTTTTGTGGCCTACTGTCATTTTCAACTGAAATTGTCCCACAATACCATCAAGGGGTATTTGGCAGGTAGCCAACATTTTATTTCTCTACTTCATCCCGGTAGGCCGTCATTGTTTGCAGCTCATTCTGTTAAAGCTATCCTCAGGGTATTCAGAAGAGCAACCCCCCGAGCCCTACTAACAGGCTGCCTATCGCAGGGCACATCTTCCGGGCCATGTCAGATATTTTGTCTAGGTCTCCTTTTGGGCAGCTACCTAGCCTGGTGCTGAAGGCGGCTATTTAGCCTTTTATGGTTTCCTTAGAGCGGGGGAGTTCGCTTGTACGGGAGATAATTCCTGTACACTGATTAGTCAGTCGATCAGGTACCCTGACCATTTTGTGTTACACCTAGAGGCATGTAAAACGCAGCAAACTGGGGCTGGTACCGATATCAGGGATTTTAAAATTGAGGCTGGTTGGTGCCCGGTTTTGGTTTTACTCATGGCCCAGTTATCAGGGGAACCCAGGGCTAGTCCTCTTTTGACGGGTTAACGGGGCCCCTCTCACCTCTGCACTTTTCATAAAGTATTGTTGCACCCTCTTAGGGAATCTGGGGTTGAACCCCATGTCCTACTCAGGTCATTCATTTAGGGTTGGAGCCACTTCTGCGGCATCGCGCCAGGTGTCCCGGTTCATATTATTAGAAAGTTAGGCAGGTGGAGGTCATGTTACTCCAGGTACATCCCGGAGCCACTCATTGAGATGTCTCAAGCATTTGTTCATTTGGCCAAATAATTTGTATTGTTTTTACCCCCTTTTAGGCATACTGACCACGGCACACCCCAGGTCACCTTTCAGTTTCCTTCCCCTAGTTCCACAAGAGGTTCAGAGTAAAAATAAATTGTGTCTGCAGCACAGAGAAGGAAGATTATCACCCAGTCCCGGCCCTACTCTGGACCAATCAGTGAGCAGTATGGGTGGAGGAATGGATTTAGTGTTAATGACCCACCTGTGCTGATCTCTGTAGGAGTGTCCTCCTCTATAAATGTCCCCGTTATTCCATCCTCCTCCATAGACTGCTGATCATCCCTCACATACCTCTCTTCTTCTTCTGATTTCACCTCAAATTCTATATCGATTGGATCTCCACTCTAAACCAAGAGAATGAGAGAGAATATCATCTGTAAGATATAAGCTTTATTATTGTGACATCACATCTATAAAATACACACACCCCCCCACAAGTCCATGTCTAGATGTTCCGTCTTACCAACCTTTAAATAAGGAGGGATGGTGTGACCTTCCTGTGTGGAATCCCGGGAATACAGAGGACGGGGACATCTCTCCGGTGGGTTCCTGGTATTAGGTGGCTCCATCATATCCTTGTGTCCTTCTGATAACTCCTCCATCACTCCATACTCCTCATCCTCCTCTTTATACTCTTCTTTAACATCAATATCATCATCCCCGAGGTTTCCACTCTGAATATATATTAAAGCATTCATTGTAATAAACATGTTTGTGTATAAATCAGAACTACCAATAATTGTTCCTCATCTACCTGATGATGGTGGGGGATGGTGTGTTCTTCCTTCATCACCCCGTCCTCATCATCCTCCTCTTGTATCTCTTCTTTAACCTCAACTTTAGGATCTCTCAGGTTTTCACTCTAAATATATAAATAAAAATGACATCAATGGTAACAATGCAGATAATGTACAGATCCTAATGATACGATCAGTGATTGTTCCTCATCTACCTGATGATGATGGGGGATGGTGCGATCTTCCTGTGTGGAATCCCGGGAATACAGAGGACGGGGACATCTCTCTGGTGGGTTCCTGGTATTAGGTGGCTCCATCATATCCTTGTGTCCTTCTGATAACTCCTCCATCACTCCATACTCCTCATCCTCCTCTTTATACTCTTCTTTAACATCAATATTATCATCCCCGAGGTTTCCACTCTGAATATATAATAAAACATTCATTGTAACAAACATGCTGTGTATAAATCAGAACTACCAATAATTGTCACTCATCTACCTGATGATGGTGGGGGATGGTGTGACCTTCCTGTGTGGAATCCCGGGAATACAGAGGACGGGGACATCTCTCTGGTGGGTTCCCATTACTGGATCCATCTGTAGGAAACACACACACTGACTGAATACATTGGCCCAGATTCACAGAGAATTAGATTCTCGTAGAGTATCAGAAATACACTACGCTGCCGTATTTTACCTGGCTCTACGTGGAATCCAGGTAGATTTTGTCCAGTAAACGACGGCGGCATAGTGTATTTCTCCCGTCGCAATCCATCTACGCGAGTAGGGGGCGTGAATCATTTAAAATAGGCGCGTTCCCGCGGCGATCGAACTGCGCATGCTCCGTTCGCAAATTTCCCGCCGTGCATTGCGCGAAAACACGTCGTTACGTCATTCGTTGTTTGAGTAGCGTCGTTTACGCACAATCCTCGTCCCGAACGAGTTACGTAAAAAAAAATAAAAAAAATAAAAAATCGACGCGTGAACGACGGCCATACTTAACATGGGCTACGTACCGTTAGACCAGCAAAAAGCTGGTCTAACAGTACGTAAAAAAAAATAGACGAAAGCGATTGCGAAGACCACTCGTAATCTTCGTGGATCACCGTAAAAAACACATTTGCATATCCCGACGCATGAAAACGACGCGAACTCCTCCCAGCGGCCGCAAATATATCGCAGCGTAGATCCGAAGGCTTACGAAGACGTAAGCCTCTCGGATCGAAGCCCGAAGCCGCCGTATCATGGTTTGAGGATTCAAACTAGTGATACGGCGCGCAAAATTTGAAATTACTCCTGTCTAACACCAGTTAGACAGGCGTAATTGCTTTCTGAATCTGGGCCATTGTTTCTATGTGTTTATCAGATGATGGGGGATCTAGGTGGAGCCTCCGTACTGCTCTCTCCTTTACAATAAAGTCTCCTCTTACCCGGTGATGTGAGGGGCGGCTGATTCTCCATCATGATGTCCTTCCCGGCAGCACCGCTCACTCTCCTCGATGATCTCACTGGTGACTTCTAGAATCTTCTTTGTATTTCTCTATTCTATCAGGGAGGGAGGTGGAGGCAATGTGATTATCATAGGATCTCCAGACTTCACAGGAGGAAAACTCTAGATCTGAACACAAATAGTAAAATCAAATGACATTCCCAGAATCCTCCTCACCTCACCAATCAAGTCTTAATTTTTATCAAAACTCCACTGGGATATAATTTACCCAGACAGGGCCCCCCACTCTGTAGGTTAAAAGCTTATTGCAAGGAATTCTGGGACCAACAATCTTGCTTTTGCTTGTGAGAGGGACATTGCGAGGAGGAGCTGTGAGGTCAGTGTGATGTCATAGGATTCTCTGACTCTGGATGGAGGAACATTGGGAGGAGGAGCTGTGAGGTCAGTGTGGTGTTATTAGGATTCTCTGACTTGGATTGGAGGGACATTGAGAGGAGGAGCTGTGTGGTCAGCATGATGTCATAGGATTCTCCTGGATGGAGGAGGACATTGGGAGGAGGAGGTGAGCTGTGGGTCAGTGTGGTGTCATAGGATTCCCCGATTCTGGATGGAGGGACATTGAGAAGAGGAGCTGTGAGGCCGGTGTGATGTCATATGGTTTGCTGACTCTGGATGGAGGGACATTGAGAGGAAGAGCTGTGAAGTCAGTGTGATGTCATAGGATTCTCCGACTCTGGATGGAGGGACATTTAGAGGAGGAGCTGTGAGGTCAGAGTGATGTCATAGGATTCTCTGACTCTGGATGGAGGGACATTTAGAGGAGGCGCTATGAGGTCAGTGTGATGTCATAGGATTCTCTGATTTGAGGGATATAGTTAGGAGCTGTGAGGGGCGCTCTGTGAGGTATCTGTACACAGAGTCATTTCTCCCGGGTGCGTCCCTCCTCTCCTAAATAATAGATGAACGTTGTCTTTAGGCTTTGCCAGGACACATCATATTCCTGTGATCTCCGTGTACTCCGGAGACTTTGCTGATCACATTTTAGGATGAAGATCTGAGACTGGAATCATTATGGAGACATTCGTTTTCAGGACATTCACTACAAATGATATTTTTCCCTCTTTCTTCCTATTTGAATCTTATAAAATAAAGACATACACATTCCCATCCCCCTACATACCCCCCACCCCCATCTCTAATAAACGTCATATAACTGTTAGTATAGACTGAGGAGGTGAGAAGGTGATTGATGGGAAAGGTGACATCTATAGCCAGGACATCATGGACACCACCCACCATCCTTGGGCAGATCATCACCTCGAGTACCAAGGTCAAAAGTCTTGGGGTAACCTTTGATGCAGAGATGTCGATGGATGCGCAAATAGGATCAGTAGTCAGTGGATCCCACTACCTTCTCCGCCTACTGCGCAGACTCATCCCCTTTATCCCGGAAGAGGATACAGCAGTAGTAGGGTGGTAGATGTGAAATAATAAAATGAATATTTTTGTGTTATGAATAGAGACACTCAGATGTTGCCTTTCCTTCATTATATTGTTTGTTTACTTTTTATTGCTTGATCTATGGAGTTATTATGTATGTATGGATATATATTGCAACACTGTTATTATCCTTACATGAAGAAACAGATACTGTTTTAAAGTTATGAACCCAGCATTGAAAAAATGAAGAAGCAGATATTACCTTGTAAATGTTACCATTTGAAATGGAGTAACAAAAGGACATGTTATTAAGAGCAGATGTCATCCCCCCCACTCTCCACTCTAAGCTCACTCCCAAGCCACCCCTCCCTTCTAGATTCCTCACTTGTGACATGAAAAGACTTCCCTCCCCCTCATTTTCACTCGGATCTCCTGAACGCTTGTGGTGGAAACTTGTCTGCTTTACTGAGGGAACTTTATGCCACATGACAAGAAGGGTGTGTGCAGCTTTCCCTGGAATGGACTTGTGAGAAGAAACCACCCTTTTATATGAACTGACCAATGAGGACTCCCATGCTGAGTACAAGGGGGTGGGGGAGATGGGTGTGACATGTATGGGTTGAAATGAAATGCATGTACTTGTGATGTCTTTTTGCAAATAAAAGGAATGGGAAGGCCCAGACACTTCCTGTTGGTTCAATGCTGAAACGGTGAGCATGTAAGATTCTGTGTCTGGATTGCACAATTCATCTTATCATTAATTTGGGTCAGACGGCATGAATTAGGGGTTCACCCTGAGAAATTGTGTCAGGAAATCAAAGAGTCTACATCAGTAGTCAAAACAATCATCAATTCTCGACTCGACTACGCAAACTCCCTCTACTTAGTACTACCAAAATACCAGATCTCGTGCCTACAAGTCGTTCAGAACACAGCAGCCAGGTTGGTAACTGGAAAGAAACCCTGGGAATCCATCACCCCACCCCTGAGGACCCTTCATTGGCTAACAGTAAAGGATCGCATCACATTCAAGACCCTCTGCCTCACCCACAAATGCACACAAGGAAATGCTCCTCAATACTTATGTGAGAAAATAAAACACTACTCCCCCCATCGCACTCTCCAATCATCAAACCAAAACCTCCTCCACATCCCCAAATACAACTACAAATCAAAGGGAGAACGAAGATTCGCAGTCCAAGGCCCACGGCTATGGAACGCTCTACCAAAGGACATCCGCATGGAAGAAAACCATCGGGCCTTTAGGAAAAAACTCAAGAGCCACCTCTTCTGAAGGATTAGGACGATGCCAGATGGAAAAGCGCCTTGAGGCGATTCAGTTCGCATGTGTGGCGCTATACAAGTTATTCACTCACTCATCTCCAAAATGAGGAGAATGTTCCGGCCCCACAAGTGGGGAAATGTTCTGACCCTGAAGGGGTTAATCTAGGTCTCCACACTATATATGTGTGTATCATCACCTGCTGGAGATAAAATACGTCACAGTGACTATGGAGGAAGAGGACGGACATGACGGGGTTACTGGGTGTAAATAGAAAATAAGATCTTATTACCTCCTCTACTGCCTCTTGCCTCAATGTCTTCTCTCTACTTCCTCCTGACTCGCCTCTCACCCGGAAATTCTTGTCTGACATCACTTCCTGTCTTCCATAGAGACTTCCTATGTAAAAGTGAGATCACCACCTTGTGGAGCTCAGAGGAACTGCAGCCCAGAGAAACATCTCGTAGTGTGAACACGGCCTTGTGCTGTGTGTATGTACTGTATATCCTTATAGATGGGTCATCTCCACTCCCACCAGGGTTCCTCCAAATGTTTCTAGGGGCTCCTTGAGCAATAAAATATGTATGTAAATAATAATGGTCTAGAACTAGATGAGGGGTGTTTCCTGTGCACCAAAAGATCACTTAACAAAAATTTAAATTTTATTATAAATCATAAAAGGTATGTAAATGCCGTATCGGGTATACCTAGAGGATGAGGTCAATGCCAGAATATATTTTGTGGTGTCATTTGTGGAATATACATGCCATGTGAGAGAAATAACCTGTTATAATGACAATATGGTGTGGAAAAAAATCTTAATTTTGCAAAGAATTGTGTGAACAAATGACAACAAAAACTAAAAACTACTAACTACTACCTTGGAATACTTACAAACTTTTTTGGGGGGGGGTATTTTACCAAAATTTGTTAGAAATTAGGGGGGTATTAGTACTGTTACAACTTGTTAGGTCTTGTCAAGTAGACCAAATTGTTCATCAATGTATCAAATTGTTAAATTTACCCCATAAATCACCCACCCAAATTTTTATCCCCATAACAATTTTAGACTAAAAAATATCCATTTTTATGAGGAAAAAATAAATTTTGCCAAATTTATGAGAAAAAATGTTTTTAACATTCACTTATTTTAGAAATGAAAAAAATTCATTTTTTACAAAAAATTAAATGTTCTTTTTTCATTTATAGAGAAAAAAATTAAAACCGCAGAGGTGATCAATACCACCAAAATTGTCTCAATTTGTGGGGAAAAAAAGGACCATTGTGTATTTGGTTACAGTGTTGTATGACTGTTATTTATTCAAACTGTGTGTCACCCGAAAGCTGAAAATTGGTCTGTTTATTAAGGGTGTTTAAGTGGTCAAGTGGTTAAAAGCGCTTGAAAAAACTTTTTTAAAAAACTTTTTTTGCATTGATACATGTCCCCTGGGGCAAGACCCGGGTCCCCAAACACATTTTAGGACAATAATTTGCATATTAGCCTTGTCAAATGAGCACTTTTGATTTAGAACTTTCGAGTCCCATAGACTTCAATAGGGTTCTAATCTAAAGTTTGCGCTAAAAGTTTGGTCCGTTTCGAAGGTTCTGGTGCGAAACGTTAGGCTCATCCCTATACACCACCCCCTTATGACTACAGACATCAGTATTACCGCATGGAACATTAGAGGGATAAAAGATACTGTTACATGGAGGACGATAATGGACTCGTTGGCACACTTTGGCACTTCCATAGCTTGTAGGAAACTCATGTGACTATGGATTCTACTCACCGTTTACATTCTCGTGCTTACCTACTGCAATATCATTCAGTCTTTTCATCATATGCTAGAGGTGTCAGTATTCTAATCTCCATTAACCGTTTGCCGACCGCCGATATACGTTGTTAGAATGGCACGACTGTGCATATGGGTGTACAGGTACGTCCCCTTTAAGATGCGAGCCATGGGTTGTGAGCACCCCAGCGGTTGGCACTTGTAACCCAGTCGGGAGCCCGGTGACTGCGCCCATAAAACCCACAGACCCATTCGATCCCTGGTGTCCCGCAATCGGGTCACAAAGCTGAAGAACGGGGAGATGTCAGTGTAAAGAAACCTTTCCCCGTTCTTCCTAGTGACACTGTCAGTGATCGTCTGTTCCCTGTCATAGGGAACGATGATCAGTGATGTGTCACGCAAAGCCACGCCCCTAATAGTAAGAATCATTCACTAGATCACACTTATCCCTTTGATTGTGCCAGTGTCATTTTCACAGTAATCAGTACATTTTTATAGCACTTATCACTGTAAAAATGAAAATGGTCCCAAAATGATGTCAAAAGTGTCCGATGTGTCCGCCATAATGTCACAGTCACAATAAAAATCGCTGATCGCCGCCATTATTACTAGTAAAAAAACAAATATTAATGAAAATGCCATAAAACTATCCCCTATTTTGTAGACGTTATAACTTTTGTGCAAACCAATCAATAACCCCTTTTTGCAATATTTTTTTACCAAAAATATGTAGAAGAATACGTATCGGCCTAAACTGAGGCAAAACATTGTTTTATTATATCTTTTTTGGGGATATTTATTATAGCAAAAAATAAAAAATATTGTTTTTTTTTCAAAATAGTCGCTCTTTTCTTGTTTATAGTGCAACAAATAAAAACCGCAGAGGTGATCAAATACCACCGAAAGAAATCTCTATTTGTGGGAAAAAAATAGATGTCAATTTTGTTTGGGAGCCACAACCACGAAATTGTCAGTTAAAGCGACGCAGTGCCGAATCGCAAAACCTGGCCCGGTCTTTGACCAGTGAAATGTTCCGGGGCTAAAGGGGTTAAATGAATTTGGAATGTAACGCATTGCACTAGTTCTGGTATCAATGGGGGGAGATTTACTAAAGCTGATGCGCTCAGAATCTGGTATAGCTCTACATAGTAGCCAATCGGCCTCTAACTTCACCCTGTTCAATTAAGCTTTGGCAATAAGGCCGGGTTCACACTGGTCCGACAAACGCTCCGCCATTGGGAGCTGAAATGTCTCCCCCTCCCCCGAGCAGTAATATATTTCCATCCCCCTTGGTGGGAGTGGAGATGACCCATCTATAAGGATATAAAGTACATACACACACAGCACAAGGCCGTGGTCACACTACCAGATGTTTCTGCAGTTCCTCTGAACTCCACAAGATGGCAGGCAGGAAGTCTCTATGGAAGACAGGAAGTGATGTCAGGTACAGACAGGAAGTTCCGGGTGAGAGGTGAGTCGGGAGGAAGTAGAGAGAAGACATTGCTGGAAGAGGCAGCAGAGGATGTAATAAGGTAGGGTGACCAGACATCCCCGGTTTCAGGGGACAGTCCCCTGATTGAGGACACTGTTCCCAGACCGAGTTTGTCCCTGGTTTTGTCCCCAGATTGGATTTATTAGGGGGCAGGGGCAATTTGAAAAACAGTCAGTGCAGAATTAAAATACAAAAATTAGAATTACATACCCCCGCTCCGCCATGCCTACTAGCATAGGGGGGTTGTATTATTCCCATTATCTGTGCCCCTTTCTGATGATCATGTGCTGGTCGGAGCGGAGGGAATATTTCTTCAGTTTCGGGTGCATGCCCATTCAGCTCCGCTCGGATGTTCTGCTGCCTTGGCTCGAAACCTGGCCAGCCACCTGCCTATCTCCTTGCCTTCCCTGGCGGAGTGATCTTCCTCCACTCCCCATTCAGTAGTAGCCGGGGGCCTGAAGAGTAATGCCGCGTACACACGACTGTTTTTCGGGTTGTAAATTTTTTTTGTTTTTACTGGTCTAGAAAAAACAACATTTTTTTCAACCCGATCGTTATAATGGCCTTGCCTACACACGATCGTGAAGAAAAATGCTCTAGCAAAGCGCGGTGACGTACAACACGTACGACGGCACTATAAAGGGGAAGTTCCATGCGGATGACGCCACCCTTGGGGCTGCTTTTGCCTATTTTGTGTTAGTAAAAGACGATTCGCGCTGTTCAGTCTGTTACAGCGTGATGAATGTGCTATCTCCATTACGAACGCTAGTTTTACCAGAACAAACCCTCCCGTCTCATAACTTGCTTCTGAGCATGCACGTTTTTTTTCACGTCGTTAAAGCCCACACACGACAATTTTTTACAACGTTAAAAACTACAACATTAAAAACGGCGTGAAAAATTAGAGCATGTTCTAAATTTTGAATGCCCATTTTTTACATTGTGAAAACGTAATTTTTTACAACCCGAAAAATTATTGTGTGTACGCGGCATAAGACTTGAGAGGCTGGCAGTGACGGGCAGAGAGTCGCTGATTGTTGCCATTACTAGTAAAGAAAAAAATATGTCCCCGGATTTAATTTAAAAAGTCTGGTCACCTTATAATAAGATCTTATCTTCTATTTACACCCAGTAACCTCGTCATGTCCGTCCTCTTCCTCCATAGTCACTGTGACGTCTTTTATCTCCAGCAGATGATGATACACACATATATAGTGTGGAGACCTAGATTAACCCCTTCAGGGGCAGATCCCCACTTACAAGGCCGGAACATTCTCTTCATTTCAGTTTATACTAACAGATTATACGATAATACGGGGTGGGGGTTTTAGTTAGAGGTGGACTTATGATACTTGTGTTTGATTTTATAATCTTTATGGAGGAGGAAATAACTATTCCTGATGTCTGTGAAGGTTCAACACAAGGGATGTGTCTGGATGATGACTTTATCTTTGTAAGTATCAGGTGATGTCACTGTCTATTTCCCTATGTAGGAGGATTTAGAAGGACACAAGGATCTCTACAAGGACGTCATGATGGACAATCAGCCGCCCCTCACATCACCGGGTAAGAGGAGACTTTATTGTAAAGGAGAGAGCAGTACGGAGGCTCCACCTAGATCCCCCATCATCTGATAAACACATAGAAACAATGGATTCAGTCAGTGTGTGTGTTTCCTACAGATGGATCCAGTAATGGGAACCCACCAGAGAGATGTCCCCGTCCTCTGTATTCCACACTGGTCAATATTAAAGAGGGATAAAAGAAGAGGAGGATGATGAGGACGGGGTGATGGAGGAGTCAGAGATTCCAAAAGGACACAAAGATCTGTACCAGGACACCATGGTGGAGCCATCCAGCTACAGAGACCCCCCAGAGAGATGTCCCCGTCCTCTGTATTCCCGGGATTCCACACAGGAAGGTCACACCATCCCTCCTTATTTAAAGGTTGGTGGGAGGGAACATCTAGACATAGACTTGTGGGGGGATGTGTTCATTTCTTTTAAATATGATGTCACAATATTGAAGCTTATGTATTACTGATTCTCTTTTATTATTTTGTTGGTTTAGGGTGGAGATCCAATCGATATAGAATTTGCTGTTAAAGCAGAAGAAGAAACAATTGTGAGGGATGATCAGCAGTCTATGAAGGGAGATGGAATATTGAGGCTAATTCTAGAGGACGGCACTCTTACAGAGATCAGCACAGGTGGGTCATTAACACTAAATCCATTCCTCCACCCATACTGCTCACTGATTGGTCCAGAGTAGGGCGGGGACTGGGTGATATCAGCCTGTAATCCCCTGGTCACTTTCCTGAGCTGTGTTCCCCGTCCTGTATTCCTGTATTTCTCTGGGATAATCTTCCTTCTCTGTGCTGCAGACACAGTTCATGTCTCTAGACTGGATTTCTGGACATTCTGGGGTTCATCTGCTAGTAAAATGTTCCTTTTCCCCCCCATAGGTGTTGCTTGTCTTAGTCACCTGGGGTATGTGTCTGAGGTCTTCTGCCCCATACCCGGATCTAGCGAGATCTCTGACAGAGGAATTCTCCCGGGGTTACTAGTTCTGATGTTTGCTGGCAGTGCCGGGTGGAGGGATAGGTCTGTATAGTCTCAGACCCAAGACAAGAAGAACTCTCCACATAGTATAGATCTATAAGATCTCTGACTTTATTACATAGAAATATCTGTCACACACATCGGTAGACATGCACAGTGTATCTCCTCCCCCGCTCCCTCCCTCCCCCGCTCGCTTCACAATTATTATTTAGACCTTTCTCTAGAATTATATAAACGTGTATTGTGTATATGTGATATATACTCCTGCGCTGATTATCTCAAAAACCATAAACCTATATATAACAAAATATGTATAAAACCATAAACATATATATAACCAAACTAAACAAATGTGCAAAGACACCAATATTCCATACAGATATGTAATTGGTGCGTGCTGTCGCACCTATAACAGTTCTTAATCCTTCTATTTTCCGGTGAGAAAACGTGCTTTGTGCTGTTGGATCAGATACACTCTCCGTGAATTTACACCCTTAGTTAGTGTCACCACCACCTCTAGTTTAGATTGCGCTCACCAGATCCCATTGGGGACACAGCATATAATATCCTTTGGACAGCAGTCCTGCACGGTCATCTATCCTGTATATCAGATTAGGGTGGCTCTTCACCTTTTATGGCTCCCCAGAGAAGAAAACTGCCTCTTATGGTGTAGTATATTAAAACAGCCGTTTATTTATAAAAGTTAAAAGTATGGAAAACTCACTCACATTTTACAATGCCCAGCTGGCATTAGCTAGTCCAGCGTAACTATATGGGCAGCGTGCAGCGTGCGCTCCAAGCCTCGTCTGTGATGCGGTTCAACGGGCGGATACTGCAATGTAAGTAATGGAGGAGGCTTTCGGTGGATTCGATGTGTGAAGGAATAATGCCCAAGTGCCTCTACATGTTTCGCATGCACGCATGCTTCATCAGGAAGCTATGGGCACACCTCCCTTAGCTGTTATTTATATAAAGTGCAGAAAATAAGTATTTGAACACCCTGCTATTTTGCAAGTTCTCCCACTTGGAAATCATGGAGGGGTCTGAAATTGTCATCGTAGGTGCATGTCCACTGTGAGAGACATAATCCAAAAAAAAAATTCCAGAAATCACAATGTATGATTTTTTTAACTATTTATTTGTATGATACAGCTGCAAATAAGTATTTAAACACCTGAGAAAATCAATGTTAATATTTGGTACAGTCGCCTTTGTTTGCAATTACAGAGGTCAAACGTTTCTTGTAGTTTTTCACCAGGTTTGCACACACTGGAGGAGGGATTTTGGCCCACTCCTCCACACAGATCTTCTCTAGATCAGTCAGGTTTTGGGCTGTCGCTGAGAAACACGGAGTTTGAGCTCCCTCCAAAGATTCTCTATTGGGTTTAGGTCTGGAGACTGGCTAGGCCACGCCAGAACCTTGATATGCTTCTTACAGAGCCACTCCTTGGTTATCCTGGCTGTGTGCTTCGGGTCATTGTCATGTTGGAAGACCCAGCCTCGACCCATCTTCAAAGTTCTAACTGAGGGAAGGAGGTTGTTGCCCAAAATCTCGCAATACATGGCCCCGGTCATCCTCTCCTTAATACAGTGCAGTCGCCCTGTCCCATGTGCAGAAAAACACCCCCAAAGCATGATGCTACCACCCCCATGCTTCACAGTAGGGATGGTGTTCTTGGGATGGTACTCATCATTCTTCTTCCTCCAAACACGGTTAGTGGAATTATGACCAAAAAGTTCTATTTTGGTCTCATCTGACCACATGACTTTCTCCCATGACTCCTCTGGATCATCCAAATGGTCATTGGCAAACTTAAGACGGGCCTTGACATGTGCTGGTTTAAGCAGGGGAACCTTCCGTGCCATGCATGATTTCAAACCATGACGTCTTAGTGTATTACCAACAGTAACCTTGGAAACGGTGGTCCCAGCTCTTTTCAGGTCATTGACCAGCTCCTCCCGTGTAGTCCTGGGCTGATTTCTCACCTTTCTTAGGATCATTGAGACCCCACGAGGTGAGATTTTGCATGGAGCCCCAGTCCGAGGGAGATTGACAGTCATGTTTAGCTTCTTCCATTTTCTAATGATTGCTCCAACAGTGGACCTTTTTTCACCAAGCTGCTTGGCAATTTCCCCGTAGCCCTTTCCAGCCTTGTGGAGGTGTACAATTTTGTCTCTAGTGTCTTTGGACAGCTCTTTGGTCTTGGCCATGTTAGTAGTTGGATTCTTACTGATTGTATGGGGTGGACAGGTGTCTTTATGCAGCTAATGACCTCAAACAGGTGCATCTAATTTAGGATAATAAATGGAGTGGAGGTGGACATTTTAAAGGCAGACTAACAGGTCTTTGAGGGTCAGAATTCTAGCTGATAGACAGGTGTTCAAATACTTCTTTGCAGCTGTATCATACAAATAAATAGTTAAAAATTCATAAATTGTGATTTCTGGAATTTTTTTTTTTTTTGATTATGTCTCTCACAATGGACATGCACCTACGATGACAATTTCAGACCCCTCCATGATTTCCAAGTGGGAGAACTTGCAAAATAGCAGGGTGTTCAAATACTTATTTTCTGCACTGTATAGTTCAATTATTTATGACCCGTTCTTGTGTCGAAAAAAACGGAAATGCTCAAAGCCCCATCTTTGATTCTGGTGTACTTGTTCTACTTGCCAGATAGCAACCCTGGACGAGCTTTACAATTGATTGCCCTGTCCTATCTCTAAAACATCATGGCAACATTTAAATACTATTTACTTGTCATGATCTAACTCTTTCACCACCTTAACATTTAATTAATTAAAATGGTGATAAAAAACTAAAAAAAAACCCAATATAATAGCTGGTAAAGGTGTTATATAATATAATATCATTTATATGGACATATTTAAAAATAAAAATAAATAAAATATATAAATAAAAATAAATAAAAATTAAAATAATTAAAAATAAATAAATAAAAAATAAAAAAAAAAATTGAAATAAAAAAATTAAAAAAATAAAATAAAAAAAAATAAAAAAATAAAATATAAAAATAAAATAAAATCAAAGTAAATCCAGAAAACAAAATGTCCAAAATCAACCCAAACATACTCCAAAATAAAACCAAAATTAAGTATCTAAACCTTTATATCCAGTAGGTTTCTTTTTTGAAATTTCCCCTTTAAATTAGTATTCCTCCAATTTCTTCAACCTCCTATTCTAACCTATCATTTAGTAATCTTTCAGTTATGCATCCAATAAAAAATGCAAGAGACTGATATTAAAAAACCCCTTTTAATGTTCCCATATTTCCCCCAATCTTATTGATATTTCCTTGTGGTCCTGCCCACGTATTGCAGTCCACATTCACATTCTAGGACATAAGTAACATGGGTACTACTACATGTTATTAATTTATCTATTGTATATTCTGTCATGTTGGTATTAGATTTGAACTCTGTAGTCTTCCTAGGCCCCTTTACTGTGCGACAGGGCTTACATCTCCCACACCTGTAAAACCATTTTTTGGTCTAAGAATGTTCGCAGGTTCTTAGGGGGGTCTGGGACGTTCTTAACTATAGTATCCCGAATTCTTTTTGCTCTTATATAAATTTTGGCTTCCTGGGTACTATGTCCTTTAACTGAGGATCTTCTAGAATAATTGGCCAGTATTTCGACACTATCTGCTCAAGTTGTTTATACTCTGTGTTGAAACCTGTTATAAAGGACATTGTATTTTCTTCCTTCTTTCTCCTTTCCCTATTTTTCAATATATTGTTTCGATCCATCAATCCAACTTTGGCCCTAGTTTCTTCGAATTTCTTTTTATCATAGCCTTTATCCATGAATCTTTCGATTATTAGTATGTTTGTTTGTGTGGTATAATCTAGGGGGTGGAACTACAATTACGCCTAATTCGGATAAATTGTCCCTTAGGAATGGCCTGTTTCCACTGCGGGGTGGTGGCAGCTGCTATATGGGATATAACCGTTCCTGTCGGTGTCCTTAACCACTTAAGGACCCTGCACTGTATATATACGTCCTCTTTTTAAAGATGGATATCTCGGTAACGGCAGCAGCTGCTGCCACAACCGAGATATCCATCTCTTCAGTGCAGGGTCCTGTGTACAATAACGGCGGTCTGCGCGGCGGATTCGCCGCGAGATCGCCGTTATCGGTGACCAGAGAGGTGCCCCCCCCCTCCCGCCGCTTTCCCGTGCTCTCCGCCGCTTACCGTTGCCAGCTGCGGAGGCGATCAGGTCTGTGCGGCTCCTCTGCTGGGATACAAGTGAGGGAAAAATCGCCCCCACCCGTTCCCCATAGCAGCGCTGGGCGGAAGTGACGTCAAAACGTCATTTCCGCCCACTGTCTTAAAGAGATATTTTCTTTTTAAGGCTATTTAAAAAATGACATTTTCCTTTTTTTTTTTTTTAAGCCTAAATATGAGATCTGAGGTCTTTTTGACCCCAGATCTCATATTTAAGAGGACCTGTCATGCTTTTTTCTATTACAAGGGATGTTTACATTTCTTGTAATAGGAATAAAAGTGATCAATTATTATATATTTTTCTCCCAAGCGTCTTCCAGGACAGCCCATGAGACCTAGGGCTCCTCCCACCAGGACAGGAAACACGTTAACCCCCTCCAGATAAAAGGGCGG
>JAJQKJ010001326.1:0-128750 GCA_029574335.1 Rana kukunoris
ATAAATTTGCAAACACAAATTGCATAAGCTATTAATCACAGGGTAAAGTAGTAAATATAACTTACATCCTAAGGCCATACTATCCCCAGGTGTATATGTAATATATTTAATAAAGACCAGAATTTTTCCAAATAGGTATATATGTATGATACATTAACTGCCCAAAACTAACAACATAAGTGCCATTATTTTCATGAAAATAAACGCCTTAAAAAGCAATGGGCGTGAGCTAGGCATTGCATTGCATTACACTCAGTCTGGACATGAACATACTGTATGTTTAACTTAAGACTGTTCCTGCTGCATCCAACTGTAATTAATTCAGACATATAGCCCCTGAAATAAAAGAGTAGATTGTATGAGTAGGGACGACTATAGTATATCTGTGCATTTTAAAACTACTTCCGGCTATAATGAATTGTTGGGTCCTGGCAATACAGATGAAAGTCATTGGAAAAAACGGCATGGTATGAATATTAAGGGGAACCCTGAACCAAATTTAAAAAAATGTGTGGGGGTCCCACCAAATTCCATACTAGACCCTACAGATCTAGTATGGATATTAAAGCGGAGCTCCACCCTAAAGTGAACTTCCGCTGATCGGAACCCTCCTCCCCTCCGGTGTCACATTTGACACCTTTCAGGGAGAGGGGGGTGCAGATACCTGTCTAAAGACAGGTATTTGCACCCTCTTCCGGCCACACAGTCTCGGGTAAAAGACAGTTTTTTTCACATCCCATCCATCCCCCATTTTGTGCTGGAACACTTGGCTCCCAGCACACAGCGGGAGCCAATCGGCGGGCACAGCGCGACTCGCGCATGTGCCGTAGGGAACCGGGCAGTGAAGCCGAAGCGGGGGTGGGATCTGGGGGTCCCCTTCGTTAAAGGGGGCTTCTAGATTCTGATAAGCCCCCCGCCTGCAGACCCCCCACAACCACCGGGCAAGGGTTGTAGGGATGAGGCCCTTGTCCCCATCAACATGGGGACCCCCCTCTTTTTCTGCCAGGTTGCGTGCTTGGATAATGGTAAGGTATGGATTTCTGGGGGGAACCCCATGCAATTTTTTAAAATTTTGCCGCAAGGTTCCCCTTAATATCCATACCAGACTTGAAGGGCCTGGTAATAGACTGGGAGGGAACCCATGATGTTTTTTCAATGACTTTTATCTGTATTGCCGGGACCCGGCCGTTCATTAAAGCACGGATAGTTTTAAATTACTTTTTTTCCTTTAGAAATGTCATGTTCTAAACACAGGATAAATGGGACCTCACATACTAGTGCACATAATATTTGCATGCCCCATACTAGTTTTTAATTGCTTTTTTAGCTGATCAAATATTAATTATAAAATAACTAGATCTACAGTGTTAATTGTAAAATGTGTGGGTACCCTAAAGGGGAAAGTCAGTGAGCAGAATGGCAGAATATGAGAAGAGCACTGAATATAAATGACACCTTTTGACACAGGACTGTTTGTTCTGAGCAAAATTATGCCACAGAATAAGGGTTATGCCAAGTACACACAATCATTTTTTGGCATGTAAAAAACAACGTTTTAATTTTTTTTTTTTTAAATGATTGTGTGTGGGCTTCACATAATTTTACGGGTTCTGAAAAACGTCCAAAAAAAAATCAAACATGCTGCATTTTTTAACGACGTTTTAAACAATGTCGTTTTTCCGGGTGGTAAAAAATGATCATGTGTGGGCTAAAACGACGTTAAATACCCACCCATGCTCAGAAGCAAGTTATGAGACGGGAGCGCTCATTCTGGTACATTCGTAATGAAGTAAGCACATTCATCACACTGTAACAGACAGAAATTGTGAATCGTCTTTTACTAACACAAAATCAGCTAAAGCAGTCCCAAGGGTTGCGTCATCCGCATGGAACTTCCCCTTTATATTGCCGTTAAATTCCATACTAGAATTTAAACGATCGTGTGTGGGCAACGTTGTTTTAATGATGAAGTTGGAAAAAACAACGTTTTTTCTAGATGCTGAAAAACGTTGTTTTTTACATGCCAAAAAATGATCGTGTGTATGTGGCATTAGTGTTTGGGCTTAGTTCAGTTGTAGTAGTAAGACCCCTTTCACACTTGTGCAACTTCAAATTCGCGCAATTTTGCCACAATTTTGCGGCGAAAATTTTGACAAAACAGTCATACAACTGTGGATTCGACTGCCCTGCAACTTGAAGTCCGACTTCAATGACCAGGGATCAGACTTTGATCCCCGATAATACCAGGCACTGTCTTTTAAAATGGCATGGGCTTCCCCTACTAGAGCATACCAGCCCCTTCAGTCTGGTATGGATTTTAACCACTTAAGCCCTGGACCAATATGCTGCTAAATGCCCGGAGGCGTTTTTACAATTCGGCACTGCGTCGCTTTACCAGACAATTGAGCGGTCGTGCGACGTGGCTCCCAAACAAAATTTGCGTCCTTTTCTTCCCACATATAGAGCTTTTTTTTAATGGTATTTGATTGCCTCAAAACAAAAATAAAGTGACATTTTTGAAAAAAAAATCAATATTTTTTACTTTTTGTTATAAGAAAAATTGAATAAACTAAATTTGAGTCAAACATTTAGGCCAAAATTTCTTTAGTAAAAAAAAAAAAAATCGCAATAAAAAAAAACATTAGCTACACTAATGATCGCTTAGTGACGCTGGTAATAGGGGATGAAAGGGTTAACTAGGGTGGTGATTAGTGGGTTAAAACTTTATTAGGGGGGGTACGGGGCTACCCTGGACCTAACACTAACTGTCTGTCACACTGACACTAAATGCAGTGATCAGTAAATATATGATCACTGCATTCAGTGACAGTGTGACAGGGGGGTGGGAGGGGGGTGATCGCAAGGGGTTAAATGTTAAATGTCTACTGGTGTCAGTGTAGTGTTGGTGCGACTTACTGTGAGTCTTCTCTTTTCTCGACGGTTTGAAAATACCACCGAGAGGAGAACTGCATCACTTCCTCTGCCAGTGTTTACATTTTACAGGCAGAGGAAGTGACACGGCGGAGGCTCACGGGATTGGCTGGGAGCGAGTGCCAGAAATGAACAGCCGCCCCCTCAAGACGGATAGCTCCCGCAGGTAAGCGGCCCTCGGCAAGCAGCGGAGGGGGTCCCGATCGGACCTCCGACCCACTAGAAGGCAGGGACATATATATATGCCCATCTGCCTGTATGTGCCATTCTGTGGATGCACATAGGCGTGCGGCGGGCGTTAAGTGGTTAAGGGAAACCCCCATGCCAAAAAAACGGTGTGGGAGGTTCCATTAAAATCCATAGCAGACCCTTATATGAGCACACTCCAGCAGGTCAAGAAAGAGGATGGGGACGAGCAACTGTACCAGGCCTCATGCCCTGAACATGGGGGGGTGGGTGACCAAATCACCTTGTCTCCATGCTTCTGAGGACAAGGGCCTCTTCCCAACAACCCTGGCCGTTGGTTCTCAGGGTCTGCGGGCGGGGAGCTTATTGGAATCTGAAGGCCCCCTTTAACAAGGAAGCTTCAGATGCCGGCCCCCCACCCTATGTGAATTAGTATGGGGTACATTGTACCCCTACCCATTCACCTAAAAAAATGGTGTAAAAAATAAAACACTATTACACATGTTTTTAAAGTAATTTATTTGGCAGCTACGGCGTCTCTTCCAATCTGTTCTCCCCCTCTCCGGCTCTTCTGTGTCCTCTGCTGACATCTTATGCTTCTGTTGGTTCTTCTCCCTCTTCTCCGGTTCTTTTCCACCTGTCCGTTGTCTTCTGCCTGGCCTCCTCTGCTATCTTCTTGCTTTTTTGCTCACTCTTTGCTCGCTCTTTTGCTCGAGTTTTCTCCGCTGTCTCTCCCCCTGTTCTTCTTCTGATGTTGACTCAACACTCTATTCCACTCTAATGCTGTGTGCCAGGTGTGCAATGACTTATATTGGCATGGGTCACCAGGTGATGTCATCTGGTGACCACGCCCCTTATGATGTCAATGCCCCATCATGCCCCAGGCGGTGATGTCATAAGCGGGGTCACCAGATGACATCACCCATGTTGAGGTCATGCGCCCTGGTACAGTTCAGGGGAGGGGGCGCACGCTTGTCCCCACCCCCTTTCCTGACCTGCCATGCTGTGTGCTCGAATAAGTGTCAGGTATGGATTTTGGGGGAATCCCAACATTTTTTTTCAGTGTGGGTTTCCCCTTAAAATCCATACTAGAATGAAGGGCCTGGTATGCTCTTAGATGGGCAACCCATGCTGTTTTTTTTTAATTGGCGTCAAGTTACCCCTTCAAGATCATCAGAGCACAAGTCACATGCCAAAGTCAGATCCATTAATAGGCGATCTGACTTTGATCAGACTTCAGTGATATTCAATGGGCTGAAGTAGGGTCAAAGTCACTAGAGGAGGGTGCATTACACTCACCACCAATGTAAGAGGAATTTTATAACTTAACCACCAATGTAACAAGGCTTAAAAGCAAAATTCTTTATAAATTCCAAATAAGTGTATATTAATTGGTTTGTTTTAAAGTTACAAACTATAGTATATATACTGGAAATTACGCAGCTCTGACTTTCTGATTGCCTATCACATTTCTGGAGGTGCTAAAATGTCAGGACAGTACACCCCGCAAAATGATCCCTTTTGGAAAGTAGACACCCCAAGAAATGTGCTAAGAGGCACATTTTTGGCACAATTTTTTAGGAATAGACAAAAAAAATATGTTTTATACAAAGTTGTCATTTTAATGGGATATTTCATCCCACATGACATGGATATATGTCGAATCACACCCCAAAACGCATTATGGATATACCACATGTGAAAGACTTGGCCACCTAGCCACGTATAGGGGCCCTAAAATCCAATGACCACCTTCAGACTTTCAAGAAGCATTAATTATTATCACGTACCTGGTGATGACTGGAATGTTGTGGAAGCCTCGCTTGCTCCTCCTGCCCAACACTCCTGAAGGTAGAGACAGAGAGTGTATTCCACTTAGGCGGATGAAGCTGGTGGTCGCAGTCCTAGGAACAGGATACAGAAGCAGCTTGGCACCAGAGCAGGAGATGTCAGAAGAGCCAGTATGCAGGTAGTGACCAGCGGTAGCAAAGTAACAAGGGACCAAGTCAGCAGACAAAGCAAGTCCAAAAAGCAGGCCAAGGTTGATAACAGCCAGGCAGCACAGTACAGAATCAGCAGGCAAAAACAAGTCCAGTACACAGGCCGAGGTCAAAGCGATCAGGTGAACAAGGTTAATGCAGAGCAAAGGCAGAGTCCCGGAGAAAGCCGGGTCATATACAGGTAAGCAGGTTCAATGGATCAGGTCACAGGAATACAGGTACAAGCTGAAGACCATTAAGCAACTGCCGATGGTGACAGGCCAGTTTAAATAGGTAGCTGGGCACCAAATACATACGCTAATTTGTATGTGCAAGTGCGCGCTCAAATGTAAGCACAATGAACTGGTAGTATTAGTATGTGAACATTGTGCACAGGCACGGATATTAGATTAAGCTTGCACTGGTTTTCTGGTGCTGGGAATGTGGTTTACCTTCCAATCATGCACTGGAATTTCTAAATACTAGGGATGAGCTAAACACCCCCGCGTTCGGTTCGCACCAGAACCGTCGAACAGACCGACCGTTCGCGCAAACATTTAGAACCCCATTGAAGTCTATGGGACTCGAACGTTCGAATTCAAAAAACAATCATTTTAAAGACCAATATTCAAGTTGTTGTTGGAAAACGTCTTTGAGAACCTGGGTCTTGCCCCAGGAAACATGTATCAATGGAAAAAAGTTTAAAAAAGGTTGTTTTTTCAGGAGCAGGACTCCTGAAAAAAACGACCATTTTTAAAACTTTTTTTCCATTGATACATGTTCCCTCGGGCAAGACCCGGGTTCTCAAAGACATTTTCACAGGCAAACTATAGACACCCAGCACTGCAGGTACAATATTTAAAGGAATTTTTCATTTTTTTTTTTTTAAGTTAAGCATCATTAAAATCACTGCTCCAGGAGCAGTGATTTTATTAATGCTTAAATAAAATAAAAAAATTCCTTTAAATATTGTACCTGCTGGGTGTCTATACCTGTGATAACATCTTTAAATAGCACAATCACCTGCCTGTAAATTAGGAAGAACTGATCTAGCTAAGCTGTAAAGTGTATAAATATATGTACAATTCCTAGGGATGTATATATATCCTCTACACACTGTAAATTAAGCTAAACTGACTACCCTGCCTGCCTGCTCTATCTAGCTATATAAAAAGTCTATCTCTCTGTCTCTCTGACTGCTCTCATTAACAACCGCAACACACTACACGAGGCCGCCCAGCAGGCGGCCTTATATAGTGTGGGGCGTGTGCTAAAGCCCTGAGCCATAATTGGCCAAAGCCACCCTGGCTTTGGCCAATTTTGGCTCTCCATTTTTTGCACGCTGTGATTGGCCAAGCATGCAGGGAATTATGGGCCATTGCGTGTCACTCGAATTTGGCGCGAACGACCCGTTTTGTTCAAAATTCGTCGAATGTACGAACAGACAATGTTCGAGTCGAACATAACGTTCGTATCGAACGCGGAGCTCATCCCTACTGACTACCTTTTACATTTTCAGATGCCCTAAAATCACAGAACAGTATAAAATACAAACAAATTACCCCTTTTTTAGAAAGTGTCATATTTTTAGGACCATAGGACACACTTGTTCCCCCCAAAATATGAAGAAAATGTCTCTCTCTGCGTCTTATGGCGTGAATACACACTAGGTCCGGCCCCCCACCGCTGCCAACCCCGCCTCCTACCGCTTCTGACCCAGCACCCCGCCGTCATGCTTGTCCTGCAAGAGAGGCATGAAAGGGGAGTACAGAAATCCCAAGCGCCGGGACGATGACAGCAGACTAGCAGGGAAACCAAGTGTAGTACTGGTAGTCATTGAGTAGGAGCATAGTCAAACAAGCTGGTGGCAAACACTTGTTTATATAGAAGACAGAGCAGCCCGAGTGATGGTAAGGCTGCAATAATGGCAATGTTTAGGCTGCATTAATGGCAATGTTCAGGCTGCATTAATGGCAATGTTCAGGCTGAATTAATGGCAATGGTCAGGCTGCATTAATGGCAATGGTCACGCTGCAATAATGGCACTGGTCAGGCTGCATTTCATGGGCACTGGTAAATATTTTAGTACACCATTTGGTTCAGAATATTTTTTTTCTTGTTTTCCTCCTCCAAAACCTAGGTGCGTCTTATGATCAGGTACATCTTATAGAGCAAAAAATACGGTATATACCCCAAGGTATTTGCTAAAAGGCATGTTGCATCTTTGAAAGATTTAATTGTCTGGCACAAGCTTTTTGAAAATTACACAAAATATAATTTTTTTACACAAATTTGTAATGTTAATTAGATATTTCTCAAGCATATTATGGGTATACGTTACACCCCAAAACACAATCTGCTACTTCTCCTGAGTATGGGGATACCACATGTGTGAGACTTTGAGAGTTTAACCACTTAACAACCAAGCCTGTTTTTCAGACTCAGGGCTAGATTCAGGTAGGACTTACGCCGGTGAATCTCGAGATGCGCCGCGTAAGTCTAAATTTGCGCCGTCATATCTATGCGCCGTACCCACAGAACTAGATATGCGTGAAAATAGGCTTTTCTCGACCAGCATAACTTGCCTACGCCTGCACGTTGTAGGTGCATATTTACACCGAATGCATCTGGTGCACCCATTGATTTCCTATGTAAATATGCAAATGAGGGAGAAACGCCGATTCCCAAACATACTCGCGTTTGGCACAGGCTACGCGTGGTGCGCCTAAGCTGTATGCCCGGCCTAAAGTTACCCCTCATAAAGCAGGGGCAACTTTGCACCAGACTTAGTTAATTGTGTCTAACAAGTGTACTGTATGCAAGTGTGTATATGCTGGTTTTACTCACAAAGAATCTGTCATTCGTCTCTTCGTGAATGTAAAGGACCCAGGGAGGAAGAAGCGTCCAAATCCTGTGTCTTTAGTTTCAAAACAAGACACAGGACTGTGCTGTAATTGGCTACAGCCAATCAGTGGGTTCAAAGGCAAAAATCATTGGCCAAAATCTGCTGACAAACTTTTGCTGTAGCCAATCACATCATGGGTCAGCAGGGTGCGTGTGCATACACGCCCAAGAACTTGGAGGCAGACAACAATATAAAGTTATGTTTCCTAGCCTGCAGCTGTCGACTAACAGTTTTACTAACTAGCCAGCAGCTTTACTAACTAATGTGAAAAAACAAAACAACTGCCAGAATGAGTAGGGTAAATAAAATGGGGTAGATTCACATACACTTAATATTCCGCTGCGTAATCGAAATACTCTACGCTGCCGTATTTTACCAGGCTCTACACCGAATCCTGGTAGATTTTTGCCCGTACGCTACGGCGGCGTAGTCTATTTCTCGCCGCGTAATCGAAATACGAGTTTGGGGGGCGTGAAGCATTTAAATTAAGCGCGTCCCCGCGGCGATCGAACTGCGCATGCTCTGTTCAGAAATTTCCCGCTGTGCATTGCGCAAAATCACGTTGTTACGTCATTCGTTGTTTGAGTAGCGGCGTTTACGAACATTCCTATTCCCGGACGACTTACGTTAAAAATAATAAAAGACGTCGGAAAACGTAGAAATTCGACGCGGGAACGACGGCCATACTTAACATGGGCTGTCTAATATTAGAGCAGCAAAAAGCTGGTATAGTGTTACGCAAATAAAAGATGACTAAAGGTGCCGTAAGTGAATGCGATTGAAGATTGTAATTTCGGGGATTGCCGGCAAAAGCTCATTTGCATACCCCGACGCCGAAAACGACGGGAAGTACACCCAGTGGCCGCAATTTTATTGCAGCGTAGATCCCAAGGCGTACAAACACGTAATCCAGTCGAATTGAAGCCCGCAGCCATCTACAGTGCCTGCCGCCGAGAATGTGTTTTCAGCACGCCAGCATCGCGCTGAATCTCGGCGACAGGCTGCCGACATCTCGCACTCGCTGGAATAGTAAAAGTACATTCCAGCGAGCGCGTCATAGAAGCGACGGGGATCCGACGCGGATTCCCGCCAATTCTACACGTGGGCGGAGTTTGTTATGAATCCTGAAGGAGAAATCCCCGCCGGATTTTTAAAGAAAAATCCGGCATGGGTTTCCCCCCTCAGGAGCATAACGGGCCCTTAGGTCGGTTACGGGTTGTAAGGAGACCCCCTACGCCGAAAAAAACGGCGTGGGGGTCCCCCCACAATCCATAACAGACCCGTATCCAAAGCACGCCGGCCGGCCGGTCAGGAAGGGAGTGGGGGCGAGCGAGCGCCCCCCCCCTCCTGAGCCGTACCGGGCAGCATGCCCTCAACATGGGGGGGTCAGGTGCTCTGGGGTAGGGGGCGCACTGCGGCCCCCCACCCCAGAGCACCCTGTCCCCATGTTGATGAGGACAGGGCCCCTTCCCGACAACCCTGGCCGTTGGTTGTCGGGGTATGCGGGCGGGAGGCTTATCGGAATCTGGAAGCCCCCTTTAATAAGGGGGCCCCCAGATACCGGCCCCCCACCCTAAGTGAATGAGTATGGGGTACATTGTACCCCTACCCATTCACCTGCAAAACAAAAGTTTAAACACAAATAAACCACACAGTGTATTGAAATATTTTATTAGTTGGCCGCCGGGGGGGGGGGGTGTGTATGATCGCTTTTAGAAAAGCGCCCCCCTCCGGCGGGCTTCTGTGGGGGGTGGGTGCCGCCGTCTGGTTCTTTTCCGCCGCCGGGGGGGGCGCTTTGATAAAAGCGCCCACCACCCGGCGGGCTTCTTTCGACGTCTTCGGCGGCTGGGGGGTCTTCTCCCACTCTCCGGGGTCTTCTCCCGCTCTCCGGGGGTCTTCTCCGCTCTCCGGGGGTCTTCTCCGCTGTCCGGGGGTCTTCTTCTTCTTCAGGACTCGCCGCCGCTATCTTCGTGTGTTAGCTCAATTACTAGCGGCGGCGGTCCCCTCTTCTGCGACGTCGGCGTCTTCTTCTTCTTCTTCTTCTGCTGTCCAGATGTTGACGCGACGCTTCCTCCCGCTGTTATGCCCGGCGCGCGGCTCGCAGCGAATTATATAGGCCTGTCTTGTGACGTCGCAGTCCCATCATGCTCCGGTAGGTACCACGTGATACCTACCGGAGCATGATGGGACTGCGACGTCACAAGACAGGCCTATATAATTCGCTGCGAGCCGCGCGCCGGGCATAACAGCGGGAGGAAGCGTCGCGTCAACATCTGGACAGCAGAAGAAGAAGAAGAAGAAGAAGAAGACGCCGACGTCGCAGAAGAGGGGACCGCCGCCGCTAGTAATTGAGCTAACACACGAAGATAGCGGCGGCGAGTCCTGAAGAAGAAGAAGACCCCCGGACAGCGGAGAAGACCCCCGGAGAGCGGAGAAGACCCCCGGAGAGCGGGAGAAGACCCCGGAGAGTGGGAGAAGACCCCCCAGCCGCCGAAGACGTCGAAAGAAGCCCGCCGGGTGGTGGGCGCTTTTATCAAAGCGCCCCCCCCGGCGGCGGAAAAGAACCAGACGGCGGCACCCACCCCCCACAGAAGCCCGCCGGAGGGGGGCGCTTTTCTAAAAGCGATCATACACACCCCCCCCCCCGGCGGCCAACTAATAAAATATTTCAATACACTGTGTGGTTTATTTGTGTTTAAACTTTTGTTTTGCAGGTGAATGGGTAGGGGTACAATGTACCCCATACTCATTCACTTAGGGTGGGGGGCCGGTATCTGGGGGCCCCCTTATTAAAGGGGGCTTCCAGATTCCGATAAGCCTCCCGCCCGCATACCCCGACAACCAACGGCCAGGGTTGTCGGGAAGGGGCCCTGTCCTCATCAACATGGGGACAGGGTGCTCTGGGGTGGGGGGCCGCAGTGCGCCCCCTACCCCAGAGCACCTGACCCCCCCATGTTGAGGGCATGCTGCCCGGTACGGCTCAGGAGGGGGGGGGCGCTCGCTCGCCCCCACTCCCTTCCTGACCGGCCGGCGTGCTTTGGATACGGGTCTGTTATGGATTGTGGGGGGACCCCCACGCCGTTTTTTCGGCGTAGGGGGTCTCCTTACAACCCGTAACCGACCTAAGGGCCCGTTATGCTCCTGAGGGGGGAACCCATGCCGGATTTTTCTTTAAAAATCCGGCGGGGATTTCTCCTTCAGGATTCATAACAAACTCCGCCCACGTGTAGAATTGGCGGGAATCCGCGTCGGATCCCCGTCGCTTCTATGACGCGCTCGCTCTCCATCGCGGCAAGCCAGCTCGGCGCTGGCTCCCGCGATGGGGCTCGTAGGTGGTCAATCTCGCCGAGAAAGGGAGCGAGATTGACACAATATCCCAGTCACCTACTGTATTCATGGTTTGAGGTTTTCGACTAGCTAGAAAACGCGCGTAATTTGAAATTACTCCAGTCTAACACCAGTTAGACAGGCGTAATGGCTCTCTGAATCTGGGCCAATATGTTCAAAACACCAATACCTTATACACTTTGGGGGACACATGTGGGTTATATCAATTAATAGTTAGATAAGATCAAATAAAATGTAATAAATAATGAACACAAAGAGACATTTCTTTTTTTTTTAATCAATGTGTTAGCTTGAATTAAAATTACTTATAAAGTGTCATTAAACCCACATCATTAAAAACTGTTAGTACATGCTGTATTACATGCTGCTCATACTGGGATTTGTTTTCTGTATTCTGCAATAAACTTAGTTGATCTTGTTGTTCATTGCCCCTCTCTCCTTGCCTGTGTCCCCTCTGCAGCCCTAGATTGTGTAGACCAGTTGTTGCCACATTTACTGAGCATGCACACGTTTCAGTTCCCTTCTCAGCTGTTCATGTCCTCCTATTTATGGAGGCTTCACCTCCCTGTAATTCTAATCACATACACACAATAGACACAGGCTGGAAGGATGCGAAACAGGCTGTTATTGGCAGAACATTCCCCTAGATAGCCCACACCAAAGATTCAAGTTTAAATACGTATTGAGGTCAAATTGTATGACAATTTAAAGCATGTATTTAAAATTAATTATAATGTTTCCCCTGTTTTATGGAGGCTATTTTATTTTTTTTAACCAGCAAGGGACTAGACTGGTAGAGCACTACAAGATCTTCCTGCTGATGTTTACCAAGAGATAGGCTGGGAAAGAGCTGGGTCACATGAAAGCTGTATATCAATTATCAAAAAAGGTACTTACTTGTTTTTCCTTTTAAATTAAAATAAATACAGTGTCATCATCCATAAAGAGAAAGAATAATGTAAATTAAACAGTGTGGGCCAGATTCACAGAGCGATTACGCCGGCGTAACAGGAGATGCGCGGCATAAGTCTAAATTTGCGCATGCGTTTCGATACTCCGCATCCCCAAAACGAGATACGCAAGAAATCTACTTTTTTTTGTCCAGCGTAATTTCGTTAGACAGGCGCATCCGTCCGCGCAAAACTGCGCTAGACACACCATTGATTTGCTATTCAAATATGCTAATGAGGGAGTTACGGGGATCCACAAAAGACCGTTGGTGAGGAGCAGAGCAGTCACACGTGTTGCCCAACAATCTGTATGCCAACATGCCAGGGACATCCTCACTCATAGCTATACTACTGACTTTGGAGGAGCAAAGAAGGAGGAGGGCACAGAGGAGGGCACGGGAGAGGATATACCGCACCCGCATAGACCTCTTTGGTATGAGTGATTCTGAGGTGTATCGCATCTTCAGATTCTCCCCTCATGCCATCATGGAATTAACCATAACCCTGCAGGATGACATCACCAGCCCAACACACCACTCACATGCAGTGCAGCCACTGGTCAAGGTCATGGCAACACTCCATTTCCTTGCCAGTGCCTCTTTTCAAAGAACAAGTGGAGTGGTGGCTGGGATGTCACAATCCTCCGTGAGCAGATGTGTGCACCAGGTTGTCCCTGCAATCCTTAGACGCATGGCCAACCAAATCATCAAACCAACCACTGAGGACCTGCGGCTGAAGGCAATGACAGATTTATACAGTATTGCCAGATTCCCACACACCGTGGGGGCCATTGATTGCACACATGTGGCACTCCAGCCCCCCCATGAGACAGAGCACAGATACCGCAATCGGAAGCATTGGCATTCCATCAACGTACAGGTGATAGTCGATGCCCAATGCCTCATATGGCACATCCGTGCCAAACACTCCGGATCCAGCCATGACAGCTACATATACAATCAGAGCCCCATCCAAATGGAATTCGAACAGAACGTGTATGGGGACTGCTGGCTGGTTGGTGAGTGACATGGGTGGCAGACATGACTGCCCCCCCCATGATGCACACATCACAAGGGGCACATGCATGACTAACATCCTCCTGTGTTTTTCCCTTACAGGTGACTCTGCATATGCACTGGGACCCCATCTCATGACTCCTATCCGGAACCCCCAAACCCCAGGAGAAGAAAGATACAATGAAGCCCACGCCCAAACACGTGCAGTGGTGGAGCACACCTTTGGCCTCCTGAAGTCACGTTTCCGATGCCTGGATAAGTCTGGGGGGACCCTGTTGTATTCCCCCAACTTCGTGTGCCAGATCATTGGTGCATGTTGCATTCTGCACAACTTCGCAGTGAGAAAGGGCCTGCAGATTGACCTACGTGATGACCTGACCCCTGAACCAGATAATCCCCCCCTAACCGAGGTTACCCCATCTTCTGAGGGAAGAGCAGCCAGGAGACAGCTCACATTAGGCATCTTTGCACGTTAAACACACACATTAATCATGGCACAATGAGAATGCATGCATGCACACCACTGTGGTCCCTAGCACAGACACATCACATCCTCATCTAATTAGATCAGCACAAGCCCACCATGCTGGGCTTGTGAGCAGCAACGCCACGCCACGGCTCCAATTATGTCACTGTACATTCATACACCATTCACACGGACCTGGGAATCACTTCTCCCTGGTCCCTGGGAACCCTTCTCCACTAAAACTGAGGGTGACACCCCTTTGCCGGCAGGAATATCACCCCCACATTCCAAAAACATTCACATCACAAAAAAAATAAAAAAATGTCCAGCAAAAAAAAAAGGGGGAAAAACAAATTAATGCCGTTGCCGTGAGCCACGCCTGGGGCACCCACGGCCACGGCCCCGGCTCCTCAGGGGAGACTCATGGGGAGGGGGGTAATCCAGGGAAGGAAGAGCAGCCCCTGGTCTCTGCCCACCTGGCGGCCTGCCTTCCAAGGCCACGGCAATTCTGTTCAGGCCAGCACTTAGTGATGCCGTGTTGGCCTGGATAGCCTGGTTGAGGGCCCTCACATCCTGCCCAACGTCTGCTGTTGTAGTCTGCAGTGCGTTTAGGCAGTTTGTAAGAGCCCGGGAGTGGCAGTCCAGGTCCCCAAGCGTATCCTTTATGGAGGACGGGCTCTCCTCCATCCGCCCCAAAGTCTGGCTGACCTGTCCCAGATGGCGGGTCTGAAGGGCCTGGTCCCTTCTCAGATTGGCGGGCAGAAGCTCGGCCACCCCCTGGTCTTCTGGGATGACTTCCTGCCTCCAGCTGAGGCTTGTGGCCAGGGAGAAGGGGAGGCCCTTGGGAGAGGAGCCCTGTTGGGGGAGGAGTGGGAGGGGCTAGCCCTTATGGAGGGTTGGCTGCTGCCAGCCAGAGAGGAAGACTCCTCCAAAAACAACAATCCACTGGCTGACATGACATCCTCCTCCTCCTCAACCTCCTCCTCTTCAACCTCCTCCGAGGACTCCGGCCTTGTCGGGGGGTCCTCATCAGGCTGTTGTCCCTGGGATGGTGCGGTCAGCCCAGATGGCCCAGCACCCTCCTGCTCATCTGTGGATGACACAAAACATTCACAGGTTGGAGGATCCACACACTTGCCACATATTCCATTTTACCCCCTCCCCCACACATGCTACACACCTGATAGGGAAAAAAAACCTTACCTGGCATCACGCCTTCATGACTTGAGTCATAGCCGGGCAGGCCCTCCACCTGTTGTCTATGAAAGGTCTGGGCCACCGCACGCTCCTCCTCTGTCAGCCGAACAGGTCATGGTGGGCCCCCTCCTGTGGCCCTGGCATGGGCTACCATTTTGGCCAGCTTCTTTCTGACCAGACGCCGGAGGTCATTGATCTTCTTTTCAATCCCCGACCGTGTCCGGGTCTCCCCCCTCCCCCGATGCATTCACCTCGTCAGTAATGTTCTGCAAGATATCACGCCTCCTGGCCGGGGTGGTGTTGGCACTCTCCGGGCCGTGGAGGAAATGCCCATATTGGGAAATGGCCCGGGCAAGAATTTGTTTCTCCCCCAAAGTAAAATTGAACTTCCTCTTTCTCTCAGTCATACTCATACAAAAACTCTCTCCCAAACAATCAGCAAAAATCACTCACAAAAACAAGCAGGAAAAATCACTCACAAAAACAAGCAGAAAAAATCACTCACAAAAACAAACAAACAAAAAACTATGAACCAAAAAGTCTCACACGCAGTCACCAAAAATCACTTTCAAATATCTTCTAACAAACACTAGATCACACAGTCCACAAATATCACAAAGACAAACCACAACGCAACTAACAACAGAACAAAAGCACCTTGCTGTATAGGGAGGGATACAAAGGGATGTACTTTTGCAAAGGAAGTGCGTTTCTGTCTGTCTATTTATGCTGTCTGCGTAGTTCACTATTTTGCCCTAGTCCACTTCCAATTTCACTGATTGCGCCGTTCCCGAGTTGTGAGCATGCGCACAGAGGTGCTGACCATGGTCTGCTTCAAGCGCGCATGCGCGAGCCGGCCGGCCCTTCATTTGCATGGGGTCACGGCTCATTTCAATCTAACACGCCCACGTCCTTCCCAATTTGTATTACTCAGCCTTGCGCCTCAGAAATAACGTTGCGCAGGCGCAAATTTCTGCGTAAAACCGATGAGAATAGGGTGATTGCGCCGCTACATTGCGTCAGTCTAACGTAAAGGCGGTGCGCTACGCCGGTCCAATAATGCGCAGATGTACGTGAATCTGGCCCTGTGTGTTTAGTACCACTTTATGATTTCTATCCTACATTTATTTACTTTTTACCGGTTTCCGTTTGTTACACTTAGTTATTCAACAAGTGCTTCTTCTGGTTTGAAATGACCATGTTTTCAAGCAAAAATATCTTTAAACTAGTATAAGAACATTAGAACCAATTCTTACAATCTATTCATTCATTTGAAACTAAATTCCTTTTCTCAGTTCACATTGTTCCAAGTGTAATAGAGATGTACTGTAATTCATTTTCTTCTTCACATGATGGCAAATTGACACAATCCAACACCCTTTGACCTACAAACACACTGGAAAGCTGAAGCAACACGTTCACTGAGCTGCAGTAAATTGATTTACTACACAAGCTTACTGTGGAACCCAGAGAAAGATGTGTCAGGCTACATCTGGGTACAGTTTGTTCCAACTGTTGGCTTTAGTTTGGAAGTGTGATTGGTATGACAGTTTAACAACAATTTATCTGCTTCTCCAGTAAATTGTAGCTTACCATTATATCCTACAGCTGCAGAAAGAAATAATGCACCAGTGTAATACGCTTTTAAAATAAGACCTTCCCTACGACTGGAGATATACTTACTATCCAGTTTTATTGCTATTGCTAATTGCTACAGAAAAATAATAGTAGTATATATTTTTTAGTTTTTTTTTCTGTGAAAAAATAGACATTGTATTGTACAAATTATCAGAATATTTTTTATATCATTATAACCAGCAACCTACTAATGCAAATAATAACACTGTTAATAATAATAATATATAGAAATATGTATTTGCTTTTTCTTTCCTTTATTTATTATGGTTAAGACTTAAGTATGACATTTTGCATGTAAATATTTAGGGCCAGATTCACAGAGCCCTTACTCCGGTCTATCTCGCGTTAGACCGGATGACTTTCAAATTACACGCGTTGTTTCATTAGTCTGAAGCCTCAAACCATGAAACGACGGCTTCGTGCTTCAATCCGACTGGCTTATGTGTTCGTACGCCTTCGGATCTACGCTGCAATAATTTTGCGGCCGCTGGGTGGAGTTCCCGTAGTTTTCAGCGTCGGGGTATGCAAATGAGCTTTTTCCGACGATCCACAAAGTTACGAGCGTCATTCGCAATCTCTTACGGCATCTGTAGTCATCTTTTTGCCGCGTAAAGTTATTCCAGCTTTTATCTGGTCTAATATTAGACAGCCCATGTTAAGTATGGCCGTCGTTCCCGCGTCGAATTTCAACGTTTGTTTTTATTTTTTACGTAAGTCGTCCGGGAATAGGAATGTACGTAAACGACGCTACTAAAACAACAAATGACGTATCCACATTAGTTCGCGCAATGCACGGCGGGAAATTTCTGAACGGAGCATGCGCAGTTCGATCGCCGCGGGGACACGCCTAATTTAAATGCTTCACGCCTCCTAATCGCGTATTTTGATTCCGCCGCAAGAAATACACTACGCCGCCGTACGTTACGGGCCAAAATCTACATGAATTAGTCGTAGAGCCAGGTAAAATACGGCGACGTAGTGTATCTCTGATACTCTGCGCCAATGTAATTGTATGTGAATCTGGCCCTTAGTATTTTATTATACAGCCAGAAGATAGCATTCTAGGCTCCTTTACTAGTCTTATCTGTGGTAATGAAAAATGCCTGTTTACATAGCTCAATAGGTTAAATTATTCAGAGGAGTGACTTATAATCCCTCTCTCCCCCACCCTGCCTGTTATGTTCATAAAGTTCAATATGAAGTTTCATTAAGACAGAGACACTCCCTTAAAGCTAACAGCTTCTGTTTTATTTTCACTTTAAAAAACCCTCATTGCTCTGTGAATTTTTTGTACTGGATGTACCCTTAATCAAATGTTTATCGGTAAGACAAAGATTGAAAGCATGAAAAAATGTACCCCCAAACTACTTAAAATGCTTTAAAAGTCATATCCATACACAATAATTCTTAAGGGTACACTGCAGTAAAATTTTTGCCTGTGACAGGGGTCGGTGCTATACAGAAAGCATTGGCTCTTCTTCCTCTAGCGCCGGCTCAGTTTTTCACACTGATGTTCAGGGATGGTGGGTCGGGAACCCATGAAATTGGTTTGCCAATCCACCATCCCAGAGCAGTAGGTGGTGGGCCACATCAGAGTGCACCGCGGGCCAGCGGTTGGGCATCCCTGAGCTAGAAGAACATAATTTACATTTTACTTGTTTAAAGAATCTTTATAAACAATACAAAAGATGACTATAGATATAACCAATTTCCTAAGTGTAATTTATATTATACATATTTGCAATATCATATATGAACAAACTGGTAGTGGACCACAAAGAGCACTAATAAACTGACAGAATCAAGTCCACAACGTGCGTGGTGTATAATGGTCAAACAAACAGTGCCTTATGTCTGATGCATCTGTGTGTCAATATGTGACCTTTTGATTAACCAATCAGGTGGCGCTGAGTGTCAGGTGAGACACTAATTGACAGTCTATGTGAAATAATACAGGAATGATCTCACCCGCACAAGCCGGAGGCTATCAGATCCAGCGATAGTGGTACTACTATCGTTCCGCTCCGTCTCCGCTGTATATTTTATTTTAATTTTATTGCCTTTTTTATTTCATGCTGAACTTTTAGCATATCCAGCCCAACTTAGTTTGGACTGTTTATTGTTCATTTATCGATTTTTAATAAATACCCCCTGCTTTGGCATTGACCTATTTCACCATGGGAGGCTATTTTTTTCTCTCTTTCACCTAAACTTCCCCTACTCCATCTATGGAGCACTGAATCCGGACCATCTGGAACAGAGGATAACAGGAAGAGGGTACTATATTGAGAGATCGCGGCCACGAATATAGCAGGATTCTACACTATATGCCTATATATAGCCACCCTAAGGTAAGGGGACTACAACACTCCTTAAGGATTGAATAGATTCTATACATCACTGCAAGGAGGACTCCGATTACATCTCACCCAGTCCATTCCTGTATTATTTCACATAGACTGTCAATTAGTGTCTCACCTGACACTCAGCGCCACCTGATTGGTTAATCAAAAGGTCACATATTGACACACAGATGCATCAGACATAAGGCACTGTTTGTTTGACCATTATACACCACGCACGTTGTGGACTTGATTCTGTCAGTTTATTAGTGCTCTTTATGGTCCACTATCAGTTTGTTCATATATGGTGTTTGCACATTGTATGATTTATTTTCAGTGGTTTATTATTTAGTGTTTGCACATTTTCATTTTCTGAAGCGCTTATCACTATTTCATTGTTATATACATTTTTCACCAGTGTTTTGTGGGCACTCCAGATTGAGCCGCTACAGACCAGTTCATGTGACTTCAATTCACCTCTGCTTACTCCCAGTAGCGCATCAGTCCTTCCTTTATATATTTGCAATATCGATTTATTTTGGATGGATATTGGGGACTGTATAAATATAAGCTATTGACTAAGCAGGGTCCCGTTATGTTTTTAAGGGCCTACTCACACTTGCCAGACTTGTCATGCAACTTTGGACATTGCAAGTCACATGACAAGTTGCAGCACATTGTTTGTAATGGGACCCATTCAGATCGTTGTGGATCAATGTCACAACAATTTTGAAAAGGTGACTGCACTACTTTGGTGTGACTGTGATGCGGTCCAGAGAAAGTAAAGTTGGATCAAAGTTGCATAAAAAGTTGAATCTAAGTCACTCTCCAAGGTCGCACTGGAAATTGCTTATATGAATGGAGCCTTTAGGGTGGGCAAGAGGTTATTGATTTATTTCTAGCAAGGAAAAATGTTCCTTGATAAATACGATTTGTATATATTTTTCTCCAAATGTTTTGTATAAGTTGATGATGTTGATTCAGACATGTTACTCTAGAAATATTCTGCTGAATATTGTTTAAATTTGAGGAACAAGGATCAAAATTATGTATTCCATCTATGGACTTAAGCAACTTTGATCAACTAGATTTAAACCAGATGTATAGGTCTGAGTCTGCATTCACACTTCAGGGTTTTCAATTGTGGGCAGATTTGCCACAAATCTGAAAGCGCCAAAGTGTGAATGACAAATCGCAGGACTCGCATTGGGTTTTGAATTGTGTGCAGATTTGCCACAAATCTGAAAGCGCCAAAGTGTGAATGACAAATCGCAGGACTCGCATTGGGTTTTGAATTGTGTGCAGATTTGCCACAAATCTGAAAGCGCCAAAGTGTGAATGACAAATCGCAGGACTCGCATTGGGTTTTGAATTGTGGGCAGATTTGCCACAAATCTGAAAGCGCCAAAGTATGAATGACAAATTCACACTTATGAGGCAGACGCCATTTTAAGAGGGTTCTTCTTTCCTGAAGTGTAACACCCACCTTTAGGGTGATCACAATTACCGCGCCCCGTGCGTTATGGCCTACCTGGCCGGGGCGTGGCTGCTACGAGCAGTTCCTGGTCCTGGAGCCAAGCTGGTCCGGAACACTTTGAGAACAACAGGGACCCAGTGACTGACTGGGTTCCCACCATCGGAGATCCCAAGCGAGTTGAGCTGTTCGGTGGGGAGTCCAGTTGAGGGACACCAATGAGAGGCTGGTGATCCAACAGCACTGGAGCGAACCATCGGGGATCGAGGTACTGGATACTGAGGGTATGATTCCTCTCTCAGTCAGTACCCTGGCGACATTCAAAGGAGGATTCAGGCAAACCTTTATTTAGGAGGAGTTCCTCCATATTCACACTCGGGCAAGGCCTGAGGCAGAGGCGCATGTCTGACGGTAATTCAGAAGAGCCTGTGGCAGAGGCATCCTTCTCAAGTTCGAGTCATACTCCGGCTGCCAGGCCTGTGAGAGAGACCTGTCCAGGTATGCTATATCCACTCAAGTTGGAGTGACGCAGAAAGACTGATTATTGTTGGAAGCAGGATTGCTTCAATATCCAAGGCCTGAGTCTGTTATTCTCCGTCAAAATCTTTCTTCTGTCCTTCCCTCACCTGTTGACTGTTTTTACCCGGCTGGGTAATAAAGAGCACCTATAAAGAGACTTCCTATTTGCAGACATTCCTTTAATGCTACTGTATTCATCGCTCACCCTAGACACATCACCAGAGCCATGAGGTAACATGCCATCCCTATTCTAACCAGCGGCTCCTGCGGGGGTGAGTGCTACACATATAATACTTAAGTCAGAAGTAAACTTAAAACATTGATAAAGGGTGGTAGTCTCTGAACCAGTTTTGCTTGGGGATTGAGGTGAGAACTCTCAGCCCAGACTTTGTATGAGATTGCAATAGCTGGGTGTTCTGATTTTGGATAACAAAAAAACCTGGGGAATGCCCAGGGAAAAACCAAGCCTACTTACCGACCAGTTCTGTTTTTGGAACCTTGAGTCCTAAGCTAAAAGCTAACATAGTCAGTTTTGTATTTTTATCTTTAAAAGAGATGCTTCCATTAACAACCAAAGCTTGTTTGAATCAGGGTTCCACCAGTAACAAAGTTGGACTAATACAGTTTATAGTAAAGGAGAGTATTAGGAAAAAAAAAATGAATAAGACACAATGAGGGTAGGGAAAGTGCTGCTCACCCCACAATTATCATGTTCCACATGTCTCATTCGCCGTCCTCGACCAGGTAACAATTCCCGATCGGGGAGGCGATTGGAATAAAATTATTTTACAGAAAGAACAGAAATGGATGTTCAGACTCGGGGCCACCAGATCCCCGGGCCTGAACGACTCCATATCCTTTGCGCCATTCCTTAAGGGCTTCTTTTCAGGAAAAAATCAATAATTCATTTTTTCATCACTCCTAGTCACCACGTCCACCAATCTATGCATACATTTCAATATCCAAGCAATTTATCATCTATTAACATATTAATTAATATTTCCCGTCTCGAACACGATTTACTGCCCAGCTATATTACAGGCCCCATGACTTTTCATTCCTTCAGTATTATCACCTCTTAGGCCTCGTACACACGATCGGACATATCAGATGAAAACGGTCCGCGGACCATTTCCATCGGATATGTCCGATCGGGAGTTTGATCCGATGGCGTGTACACACCATCGGATCAAATTCCCCGCCGCCGGACGGCGCGGTGACGTGGCGGTGACGCGGCGGTGACGTTGACGCCGCCACGTCACCGCCACTTCACCGCACCAGGAAGTTAAACACTTCCGCGCATGCGCCGAATCCATTCGGCGGCGACACGGTGGCGGTGGGGGACGACATGTCTGCTGGTAAGTGTACTAACCAGCAGACATGTCGGGCGGACAGATTCCCACCGGATAGATTTCAAAGCATGCTTTGAAATCTTTTGGGTGGAGAAATCTGTCCGCTAGCCCATACACACAAGCGGAGATGTCTGCTGAAACGGTCCATCGGACCGTTTTCAGCGGACATATCCCCTCGTGTGTACGAGGCCTTAGATATACATATAGCCTTAACCATAGTTGATATTAATTTCCTTATTAGAACCTTGTTGTTCTTTGCTTGACTTTTTGTTTGCTAGTATGCTACACATGTATAGGAGCTCTAGTCCCATAAAATATCTGGATTACATTATCATTTTGTCGTTGTATTATGACATTCCTTTACATTGTTGTATTTGTATATAGATCTAATTTCATTTGTTGTATATTTATATTTCAGTTCCGCATCTCGTTCCTGTCATTTGGTTTCCACCCACTGGGGGGCGTCCAGTCTCACTCACCACTCCCCCCTCAGCTAGCGGCGGCCTTTCAGTGAGGAGGGGGAGACACTTAGAGTGATCTCTATATTCCCCACTAGAGGGCGGGTGGGTCCCGTCCTATGTGGGCGATTCCCTCCTCACTGACGGCATCAATGGCCATCCCAATGCTGGGTGCGTCCCGCGCGCGCACACGTGCACGGCGCGCACGTGTGACGTCAGAGAAGCGACTCGGAATGCGCGGCGAACGCCGAGGATCTCCTCCATTGACGCCGAGGGACCCACGGATGTTTGGCTTTTGTGGGGTCCCTACCCCCAGCCACCCCCACTACATCTGCTGGGATGGGAAACACAGGGGGGAGGAGGACGGGGGCGGGCTGTCACCGATTGAAGCAATCACCACAACTAGGTACACCTGGCATGCTCTTATTTAGTCTGCATCACAGGCTTCATTCCTGGCAGACTTGACTCCCTCCCACCCATGTAGGAATGATTCCGTATTGACTGGGTAAGATTACTTCTAATCCCTATACCTCACACCGCTTTAATCTCATTTATACCTCTATGTTACCAATTTACTCTCTATTCCTCTTTTGCTCCTTAGATTGAGGCGCCACGATTTTATTACTTGGGATCTTGGTTATCCCCATTTGTTTTATTCATTTCAGGTACTTATTCACTTTAGTTTCTCACTGTCACTCATTATTTCCCCACACATCTCCCCTTCCCCCACATACTATCACCATATTCGATCGACCTCTTCACTAGCTGTTCACACTTCTTAGATTTACCATTCGGTACTGTTCACCCTCTCACTTTCTTCCTTTTACCTACCATGTCATTCACTTGAATACCCACCCACACCTCTCATATCATTCATTCCACATTCCTGTATGTCACCTACCTTAATATTCTACTATACTATGACTCTCCTACCTATTGTGGAGTTCGGGGATGTTATCTGCATGCCTGCTGTTTCCTATTTTAGTTATACTCTATATTCTATTATTATTTAAACCAACTGACCAATCCATATATATATTGTCTTATTAGGTGTTGAGTTGGTGACCGCCCACTACCTCGGTCCCCTTCAGCCTCCCTTCCAGGGGGCCTTCCTCTCTCCCCCCCTTCTCCCCACATTTGGAATCCATCTGGTTCCACCAGCATCGTTGAGCCCTTGTAGGCCCCCCCTACTATACTTTGGAGGGTATTGGTGGTGAGCTGGCCCCCCCAGTCTTGGTGGTATCCATCCAGGAATCTGTCTGTGGACTGACTCTGGCCTTGTACATAATCCAAACTGCACATTGTGAATGGGTAACTATACTTAGACAAAGATATGTATGTGTTAATATTCAAATGTGAAAGATATTTTATTTTTTACTGTTATGTATGTTGTTACAGTTGCACCTATTTCTCTGAAGAAGACCCATCGAAGGGTTGAAACGCGTCAGTAAATACTTGATTTACTAGTTAACCATTCATGTTAATTGTCTGTCATGTTCATTTGGTGCATACCCCATGTGCAGTTGCTTCTAATGTACACAATACCAGAGCCAATTTGTATTTTATGTATTTTTATCCATTAAAATATACCTTTTCTACTCATAATCTTGTATGACGTTTCCATCACTCACCCTTATCCTGATTATTTGATCATTTGATTGCTGCCTCGACGCGTCACACACCATGCCTCACTAACGCATCAAGGGGATACAAAAAGGACTCTCCCAGCGCAGACTAGCTGCACGAACCCTTCCGGGGAAGCCGAGATGTACCATAACCGCTGTTAAGGTAATTGTCACTATTACCAATGGGGGTAATTCCAGCAGCTCAAATGGAGATAATACGTAATATAACAATTTTTCCGGTTATAGATTACGGTGTGCCTTTATCGCATATTTACACCTCTATCAATTGTGGACACTTATCCACAAGAGGTGTCTGCAGAGCAAAGTGCCCTTTCCTTGAAGTCTGAACATTTTAAGGTATATAACGACTAATTGTTGAATATTTGCCCCTTTGAGTAAATCTCTTTTTGTTTGAGTATCTCTAAGTGAATCTTGTTTTTTACATATACCTTTGTTTTTTTCTTTCCTCCTCTCCTCCTCTTGCAGTTCAAAAGCAGACATTTAATCATATCATTGGCGGTTTTATGAGATACGCATCTGCAGGTGCACGCAGTCCATCTGGGCTTCCCCGGCATTACACGTCTTTAGCATTTATCATATATACATGTAAGTGGCCATCAGCAACCCAGTAACCCTTTAAAAGCACCTTTTCCTTTTATATCTTTATGTTCTATACAGGTCACTGACACCTGGGTGTCCCGTTATCTACCTATCTTTTTATTTATCATTTTGTCTCATGTTGAATATTGGGTATGTACTGGTGGGCTCTCACACTATGGGCCAGATTCTCGTAGGGACGCCTATCTTTGTGCGAGCATAGCGTATCTGATTTACGCTATGCCACCGCAACTTTGAGAGGCAGGTGCCGTATTCACAAAGAAGTTGCGCTCAAAGTTACGGCGGCGTAGTGTAAATCAAAATAGGCAGATAGGGCGGCGTGATCCATGTAAATGAATCGTGACCCCACGTAATTGATGCTTTTTTCGAGCGGCGCATGCGCCATCCGTGGACGTATCTCAGTGCGTATGCTCAAATTTACGCCGCAAGTACTCATTGGTTTAGACGTGAATGTAAATTACGCAAAGCCCTATTTGCGAACGATTTATGCAAACAACGTAAACAACGGAAAATTTGACGCTGTCCCGACGTCCATACTTAACATTGTGTACGCTTTACCTACGCCTCATATAGCAGGGGTAAGTTTACGCCGGACTTATGTTTAGGCAAACAACGTAAAATACAATGACGTTCGTGAATCGGTGTATCTAGCTCATTTGCATGTTCGACGCGTACTGTAAATCGACGGAAGTGTAAATATGCAACTAAGCTATGACGGCGTAAGAGACTTACGCCGCTCGTATCTAAGCAAAATTGCGGTGTATATTGTTTTCAGAATACAGAAAATAGATACGCCGGCGCATTTATGAAGTTATGCGGAGTATCTCGAGATACGCCGACGTAACTGCTACGAGAATCTGGCCCTATGAGTTTAATGCTCAAACTGTATGTTTCTCCTATTATGCCCCGTACACACGATCACTTTTTGTGATGAAAAAAAATGTAATTTTTCTTCATGAAAATTATTTTTTTTTTCCAACTTCATCATTAAAAATGACGTTGCCTACACACCATTATTTTTGGAAAATGATGAACAAAACTATGGCACTCTAAAGGGGAAGTTCTATTTGCCTTGAGGCTGCTTTTAGCTGGTTACTTGTTAGTAAAAGACGATTCCTGCTTTTTTGTCTGTTACAGTGTGATGAATGTGCTAACTCCATTATGAATGGTAGTTTTACCTCCCGTCTCCTAACTTGCTTCTGGGCATGTGCGGGTTTAAAACGTCATTTTTGCCCACACACAATCATTTTTTATGACACAAAAAATGACATTTTAAAAAATGACATAAAAAATTCAAGCATGTTCGAATTTTTTTTTTTGGTCGTTTTTCAGAAGACATAAAATTACATTTTACCCACACACGATCATTTTAAATAACATTTTTAATCATCACAAAAAGTGATCATGTGTACGCGGCATTAGGGTCATTGCTGGACACAGCCAGATTTCTGATTTTTCTGGAGGTACTGGTTTGATTCCTTCCTGTGTAACAATACAATCTTCATCAATTTCATTTTGACCCTTCTTTATCTTATCCTTTTCTCTGTAATAAGTATTTGCAGCAATATGCTATGATTCTCTACATATTTTTCTTTACGAGGTACAATTCCTCATCTACTGTTGTATATACTTATGACATTTTTCTTGTATTTATTACAGATTTTTTACTACTTCTGTGCGTCCCTGAATAAGCCCTCATTAGGTCAAAACATGTAGGACTACTAGCATGGGATACACAAGAAAGTTTGTGCACTCTGTTGTAAACCTCTCTTTCTTGGGTTTTTTAAATTTGTATATGTAAAATATATATATGAATTAAACAATTAGGCCGGGATTCACATACATTGGCGTATCTTTGTGCGGGCGTAGCGTAAATTAGCCGGCGTAAGCCCACCTAATTCAAAGTAGGAAGGAGGCGGGTGTCATCTATTTAAATTAAGTGTGACCCCATGCAAATTAATGGCCTGTCGAACTGGGCATGCGCGCGCATGCTCAGAATCACGTTGCATATACTCACTAAGATATGTCGGCGCAATGTCTACAACGTGAACGTAACCTATGCACTGCCCTATTCACGTAGTACTACGTACAGTACAGACCAAAAGTTTGGACACATCTTCTCATTCCAAGAGTTTTCTTTATTTTCATGACTATGAAAATTGTAGATTCACACTGAAGGCATCAAAACTATGAATTAACACATGTGGAATTATATACTGTGAGGGATTAACTCGGTAGCGGGTGTGTGTGACCCCCTGGATGGGTTCACTACACCCTGAACTGTACAAAACGGCACTTGAGGATGACTGAAAACAAATGATATGGTTTATTTTTCCATCTTGCGGGATACACGTGCAAGCATCAAAACAGCATAAACTTGTTTGTCTTGTCTTGCGCATGTTCAAAGGATTGGGCCTGGTATAGTTCCTCTTCTATGTGGGCGATGCGGCTCTCAGCTTCATTCAGCCGGGATGCATGCTCCCCTAGTTGGGCCTGGATTTTCTGTATCCCTGCATTGATGGCCTTTTCAACTGAGGTTGCTATCATGAGGGATAATAGAGCGGCCACGGCCTGGGCCATCAGCTCAATACAGTGCATGTCCCCCGTTTGTGAGGGAGGTGAGAAGATGTGTACAGTCTGATGGGTGGTTGGAGGGGCTGGTGTAGCGATCACCTCCATAGCAGGCGTCGTTTCCGCGATCGGATCCACGACCGGATCCGTGTAGGCCGAAGCCGGGGTCTCAATTTGCGGCTGCCCCGTCTGCGCCGTGGCGGCGGTGTATGATCGCGCGCCGCCTTTTTCAAGGAATCTGTCCATCCTCGTCTAGGGAGATGGCGGATGATTATCTCAGGGGTCGGTGGCGGGTTTGCAGGTTTTTATAGGCAGTTTTTGGAGCCTGTGTGCGGGAGCTGAGTGAGCACACAGCTACTCCATGCGGTGCTGTCTAAATGACAAGTGTTGCCGCCGTACGGATTTGATGTGGGTCAAGGGCTGGTTAGACAATCGAATGGAGACAGCGCAATGTACTCAACATCCATCTGTGACTGTGAGTTGTTGATTTAGAACCATCGCAGGTGCAGCTTGGGCTTACAGCAATCTCAAGCGTGGAATTGCTATGTTCCTCCGTCCTCCATACAAGCCTTTGGTTTCACGTGATCACGCTAGCTGGTGACGTCAACGCGTTTTGCCTGGCACATTGGCGTAGCTTCGTCTCGAACGTATTGATCGTCAGCCGAGACGTACATAAACAAGCGTCCGTGCTGACGCTTGTACTCATGCTGACGATGTACTCAACAGTCACAGATGGATGTTGAGTACATCGCTCTGTCTCCATTCGATTGTCTAACCAGCCCTTGACCCACATCAAATCCAAACACTTGTCATTTAGACAGTGCCATAACTGGCTACCAGGACTAGATGTATAGACTAATCAATAACAGCGGAAGTGATCTGTACCACCCATCACAACCATCGGGGTGGTAACGTATATTCACAAACTGTCACAATACTTATGAACCATATATAGTGGGGACTGTTTGTCGCACCAATACGCAGTGAAACCTCTACCTCTTGTTTCACACATAAGGTCTGCGGTATGTCAACAATCTGGTTAAAACCTCACATGATGTGATGGTGGACTCTAATACAGATACCTAACCAACCCACTATACTTAACAAGCTGATTCCATGTGAACAAAGCACTAATCTTTACTAACAGGCTTTATCAAGATACTTACTAAACCTACTAATATTATCGGCTCATCAAGACAGCCATCCACAGCCTCTTTTGTTCTGCTTGGTTTGCTTTTTGTTACTAATGTGATAGCCAGCTTTCTATGTCAGTATTCAGTTTGACATTCACTTTCTTGGCTAATGGTCTGTGAATTTACTAAAACGTTACTCAGCAGTCTCTTCCCCCTCTCCCCTGCCTCCCCCCACCCTTACATTAGGCCAATGTCCAGCCTCCACATATTGACAACACTATTCGGTAACTTGCGGACTGTCCGGGAGGGGATACTATTAACCCCACCCGCCCCAATCTATTATGTTTCCCGCATCTATACATATACCTCCATATATTATTATTATTTTCACAGTGTAGGCTGAACACTAAGGTGTCCGGACCACGCTAATTGTCTATGTTTGTATGTGTCCTTGTCTTGTCCATGTGTTGTTTTCTACACCGTTGCACAATATTTGCATGACTATCATCTGTTTATGTAGTTCCCATGCAATTGTGCTTTATATTTAAAAATTTTGATACCAATTAATAAACTACGTTTTGTATCACTACCATCTTTAGATCATTTTTTGTTGCCCAAAGTAATCCCTTTAGGCCCTCAGCTGGCCGACCATCCCTTTCCCCAACTTCTTCCCACTTCTTTTCAAATTACATTTATGGTTACAGCAACATCACCTAATTAGGTACCCGATCTATACAGGCGGTGGCTACTCTTCGCCTGTACACTAGTGGATACTTACGCATCCCCCCTTTTCCCTTACCCTATATTTATACAGTTACATTTATACAGTTATCAGTGCATATTTATAGCATTGTTCACTGTATAAATGTAAATGGTCCCAAAAATGTGTCAAAAGTGTCCGATGTGTCCGCTATAATGTCCCAGTCCCGAAAAAAAATTGCAGATCACCGCCATTCCTAGTAAAAAAAATTGGGATATTTATTATAGCAAAAAATATTGTGTATTTTTTCAAAATTGTCGCTCTTTTTTTGTTTATAGTGCAAAAAATAAAAACCGCACGGGCGATCAAATACCACCAAAAGAAAGCTCTATTTGTGGGGAAAAAAAGGACGTTAATTTTGTTTGGGAGCCACATCGCACAACCGCGCAATTGTCAGTTAAAGCGTCGCAGTGCCGGAAGCTAAAATGTTGTCTGGGCAGGAAGGGGGTGTAGGTGCACAGTAGGCAAGTGGTTAATAAACTCAGAAACACCTCAAGAACGTATATTCCTGCAGGCATGGGAGAGAGATCTGGGGATAACATTCTCTCAAGAGCAAAGAGACCAGATTTTGGTATTTAATTATAAGGCATCAGTAGCGAGTAGATACCAAGAGGGAGGGTATAAAATTCTAACCAGATGGTATAGAACACCATCTGTACTACCCCTAGATGACAGATGTCTGTTGGAGGTGTAAGACAGCAGAGGAAACATTAATAAAAAAATTTGGGGAATGTGAGAAATTTAAAGAATTCTGGAGAACGGTTATAGAAACTACTAAAAGAATAACAGGAATGTCTCTAGTAGACAGACCGGAAGCTATTTTATTATTTTATATTCCTATATCAATGAAAAAATATAAAAACTCAGTGCTCAGAAACCGCTAGGGCATGTATCTCCACCATGTGGAAAAAGGAGAGTCCCCCCATCTAGCATACAGTGGTTCGGCAGAATCGCCAAAACTCTACAAATAGAGAATCTTACTATGACAATGAAAGATCAAGATGAGAAGTACCGGACAATATGGGCTCCCTATATGAGATATAGGGAGGAGATAACAGAGGTAAATTGAGCTGGACTGGGGAGGGGGGGGCAGCGGCAGGAGGAGAGAGTTGGAGATGTTTTTGTTTTTTTTGAGGGATGGAACAAGGGGGGTGGTAACAGGCCCGCTGATAGGGGGGACCACCAGTCCTCCTGTAGGGGGCCCAGGCTCACAGGGGGGCCCAAACACCAGAGGGAAGGAGGGGCAATTACAGGATGCCCTGTGCGGCTCTCGGCAGCAGCTGAAAACCCTCCCACCGACTTTTAGCTGTTACAGGGGGAGACAAAGACACAACTGCCGGCTTCCTTGTCCTGTTAAAAAAAAATACATTTAACCCTGTATTGTTTTAATTCCTTGTAAAAAAAAAATTGTAAAATATATATATATTTTTTTTAATTATAAAAGTTTTTTGTTCAAAAATGTTGAAAACTATTTAAAAAAGGGCTAATTCACACAGCTTCTCTGTTATCTGTGTGTCCGCTAAGAATGATTTTAGTATATTTATTGTGAAAACTTTTTATATATATATATATATATATATATATATATATATATATATTTAAGGGGGGGCCCTGCCAGGTAGCATGTATGGGGCCCTGTGATTTCTAACAGCAGCCCTGGGTGGTAATAAGGAAGAAATTGAAGGTAGAGAAGGTAATGACAATTCACACTAAAGTAAGGATAGGATATAAGAGTATAGAAGATGATAGTATTTTGAATGGTAAAATTAGATATTATAAAAATGTAAAAATTACTGTATAATGTGAATATGAAAATTATAACAATAAAGAATTTATAAAAAAATAAGAATATCATGTGCCTAATAAGTATAGAAACTAAGAAGCGGAATTAACTAAAAATAAAAAAAATGGGACTAGGAAATTATATTCTGAGCCTGCTATCTATTAAAATGTGTTCTGAAAAATCCGTCACAATCCAGGGTAATCATTGGTCTGAAGATACTAGGCTACTAAATTAGATTGCTTGATTATCATAGAATTGATTTTATTGTCGGTCTTTGCAGTATGTAATGATAACCTTTTGAGGCTTACGCAGCCCATACACAGAGCAAATTTATTTCCTGAAACCACGAGTTTGATTTCCCCATGAACACAGACAGTTTTTGGCAGGGGAATCCCTCCCGCTGAGCCATTGTAAACCAGTAAAAGACAGTGATTATTGCTAGTGGCTATAGCAACCGCTAGCGATAATCGCATACAAATTTGGCAGGCTTGTTGTACCTGTGGTACATTCAGCCTGCCCATACATTTTGTCCGGTTCCTGCTGAACCGACTGAAATTCAAACCGCCTATGGCTGCTCTTACATAAAGGTGCAACCACTGCAATTTGTTTGTGTTTATACATGTCCAAGTTTAACAGGTGTAAGCATTTATAGCATTCGATTTTGATTGTGCTCTTTTACACACAGTGCAAGCATGGAGGTAGTACAGGAATATGAGCAAACATCTGTAAGTTAACATGTATGTTGTGCAGCCAGGATGTGGATATGTGTCTATTCCTTTAATTGAAGTTTGTGGTTTCTTCTGAAACTTATCCTTGGGGAGTTCTACACCAGAATGCCAAGATTTTTAGTACATTGCTTGCCATTTGCATGGATGAACAAGAAGGGAATGTAACAAGAATTGATGTTGCTAAGCCATGCTTAAAATATTCATTTGTATTTGTGTTTTCAGGCCTCAATGGCATCATTATAAATACTAATACTTAATAGTCATGGCTTCTGTCAGATCCAATTTAGAAATTAGTTGCGTTTAAGCGTTGGCATTAGGGAGTCACGGTTCATGCCAGATCTAATTTAAAACAGTAAATACTTGCAGTAAATTAGTATGATTTATGTCAGAAGTGATTTTTACTATTTTCCTTCAACTAAGACAAATAAGTATCTAATCCAGAGTTAAGATTTATGTGTTGAAAAACTCAAACATAAGAAGCAGCTAATCTATAAAGACCAGATAAGCAAATATGCATCCCTAGCCTTAGAGCAAGATAATCCAATAACCCCTCTAATGAATCCCTTTTCTTTCCATTCTGTCCAATTTCCCCAGGGATAAGCATGTTTTGTAGTTTCTGTGACAGAATACATATGATTGTTTGGAGACTTGATGTAGCTGCTCATTGAAGTGAAGGTCTGGCCAGGTGACCTAGATTTACAATCTGCTAGTTGTCTATAAGATAAGACCAGTGCCAGTATGAATTAACTTAGTAGCTGTCATTTATATCCTACTGCTAATACCTACAAGAAAAGTAAATAGTATATGTTTGTGTCTGTGCCTAGCTGGCCATAGCATGGAAGAGTAGATGAGAGGATTGGGCAGAGGACCTGCATGTCCCTAAGTAGGCATACCTTAACTTCATTTTGCCCCTCTATCTCTATTTTTTAGAAATGCCGCCACGTCACTGTCGCCAGGAAGTAAAACACTTCCGCGCATGCGTTGAATCCATTCAACGCATGTGCGGACAGATATGTCTGCTGGTTAGCGTACTAACCAGCGGACATGTCGGACGGATGGGTTCCTAGCAGACAGATTTTAAAGCATGCTTTAAAATCTGTCTGCTGGAAAAATCCGTCTGTCCGCCCGTACACACGATCAAATTTCACAGATGCTCTTCATCCAATCTGACAGAGCTTAAGCTATTTTGCAAATAAATTGCAATAATGTTACTCTCTAGATGTGCAAAACTGATAGAGACATCCCCAAAAACACTTAAGGTTGTAATTGCAGCATTCTTCAGTTCTGTGTATACAAAGGAGCATGGGGGAGCACAGCCCAAAATGATACACAATGGCTCAAAAGTGATATGGTCTAAAAATATTTAAATAGAATAAAGGTGGATAAAGCACCTGGACCAGAGAGTATCTACCCACGGATCCCAAAATAATTAATCTCTGTTATTTCAAAGCCATTGTATCAAATTTTTAGGCACTCATTAATGACAAGAATAGTACCACTGGATTGGCGTAGTGTCAATGTAGTGCCTATATTTAAAAAGGGAACAAAGGGCCAGATTCAGGTACACGTACATTTGCGCAGCGTATCCGAGATCCACTTTACTTCAAGTAAAGTAGCACAATTTCAAAGTAGCATCAGTGTGAACCAGGGCTAAAAGACAGAATTTCAAAGAGTAGTGGTTAATGATTCTTACTCTGAATGGTCTAAGGTTATCAGTGCTGGGACCCTTACTTTTTAATATCTTCATAAATGATATTGGGTTAGGAATCAAAAGTACAGGTTCAGTCTTTGCAGGTGACACTAAGCTATGCAGTGAATAACGTCCGTACAGGATATCTCCAATTTACAAGCCAACCTCAATGCACCAATTGGGCGACTATGAGGCAGATGAGGTTTAATGTTGATAAATGTAAAGTTTTGCACTTGGAGGCTAAGAATATGCATGCATCATACATACTAGGGGGAGTACAACTGAGAGAATCCATAGTGGAGAAGGATCTGGGGGTTTTGCTAGATCATAAGCTCAATAATAGCATGCAATGCCAAGCTGCGGTTTCCAAAGCAAGCAAAGTACTTTCTTGTATTGAGAGAGGTATGGGCTCCAGAGAGAGAGAGATATCATTTTGCCCCTGTACAAATCGTTAGTAAGACCTCATCTGGAATATGCAGTCCAGTTTTGGGCACCAGTTCTCAAAAAGGATATCGGAGAACTGGAGAAAGTGCAGAGAAGGGCAACTAAACTGATAAGAGGCATAGAGGAGCTCAGCCATGAGAAAAGTTTAAGGGAGGACATGATCAACATCTACAAATATATAAGGGTCCCATATAGTGAACTTTGTGTTGAGTTATTCATTTTAAGGTCAACACAGAGGACAAGGGGGCACGCTTTATTCCTAGAGAAAAAGAGATTTTATCTCCAAATATGGAAAGGTTTCTTCACAGGAAGAGCTATGAAAATGTGGAATCGACTCCCTGCAGAGGTGGTTCTGGCCAGCTCAGTAGATTGCTTTAAGAAAGGCCTGGATTATTTCCTTAATGTACATAATATAACTGGATACTAACGATTATAGGTAAAGTTGATCCAGGGAAAATCCAATTGCCTCTCTGGGATAGGAAGGAATTTGTTCCCCTGCTGTTAGCAAATTGAATCATGCTCTGCTGAGTTTTTTTGTCTTCCCCTAGATCTACTGTGGGTATGGGATTGAATATATGGAATTGTATGATATTATTTTTTATTCATTTATGTATTTATTTGTATGGTTGAACTAGACAGACTTGTCTCTTTTTAAACTGACTAACTATGTAACTAGGAAAGGTGGTTCTACAAAGTATTGACTCAGGGAGGCTGAATACAAATGCACGGCACACTTTTCACATTTTTATTTGTAAAAAATAAATAAAACCATTAAACATTTTTCTTCCACTTCATAGTTATGTGCCACTTTGTGTTGGTCTATCACATAAAATCTCTAAGTTTTTTCATTGTAACAGAAAAAAATTTGGGAAAATGTCAAGGGGTATGAATACTTTTTCAAGGCACTGTAGATAATATGGAATCCAAGGCAAAGAAATTGACCATGTACTGGTATAAGATTTTTTATGGGAGGTTAGGTATCACTTGCTCCATGTCAGAAAATACAGATGTTGAATATCGGGGCTAGTTTTTACTAACCACAAACGGGCAACCTATGTGAGGGTTTCTATGTTACATTTAAGTAGATGCTAAGTAATTGGGGGGTTGCAGGGAAGGGAATGGAAATAATATTTTCCTCCACTGTACCTTGCCAATGTAGAGGTGCCCCAATAGTTAATTGTTTAAACTGCTATATAGAAGACAAGTGCAATCCTTACACTTAATCTGAGAGATTTGGCAAGGCAAGATAGCTGACCCTGAGGTCTCTGTGGTGGATTATTTGACTATCACATAGTTATGTTAGATGTATAGACCAAAATAGTAGGTACTTGATTAGTTCAGCAAATCCCCAGACATGGTGTGACTTGATTTATTTCTATACACCATTACCCAAGTTCTAATCAATGGAATGTAAGAATGGTGTAATTGCAGTGGACTGGAATACAAATGTGCACCCTTTTGTACAGATTGTGGTGTAAATGTCAAAAGTCATCCAGCTTCAGAGTGACATATGCATTGCTTAATACATCCCAAATAGCTCCAACAAGTCCCAGCAGTGGTGAGTCAATGTTTAGCAGCCACTCTTAAAATGTAACACTTTAGTACTGCAGTCTGAAAAGGCTAATTACCTTATCTTCTTAAGTATCTAAAGCAATATGTTCTGTAGACTTGAACAATGCAAGCTGTACGTGTCACTAATGTGGAATTAGTAAAAGGCTTTGACATCTTCAGCTGTTTTATGAGCACACAGTTCCAGTTAGAAAGCCTGAAATAAAATGTATTTTAAAATGAGTGTATACAGTATATACTGTACATATAATGTATTGCAATACATTTTGATAAAAGCAGTGCAAGTAGTTGCTAGATCTTTTATTTTTACAATGTTTTTATGTATTAGGGCTTTGCTGTTTTATATATATATATATATGTGTGTGTGTGGCACTATCCCCGCAGGAGCTGCTGAGTATTTCGGGCGGCATTTTACCTCTATTTTGTCGCCGTCCAGGGTAGTAGAAGAGAGTTGAAAAAGTTCAATGTCCACAATTTACACTTCTTTTTCCAATAATTATTTGCGTAACTTGGTAAGGAAAGAAGAAGCAGTTGAAGGGGTGGAAGGGTAAACAGGTAGATAGGTTCAGGTATATAATCTCAATTAGGAAACACTCCTGCTTCCAGAAAACAGTTCTCATCACCACTCTAGCTAGAGTGGGTATTGCTCACCCGGATAGGTCCCTCTCACTGGCCTAGCAACCGGAATGGCGCACAACATAAAGTAAAGTCTCTGCCACGACCTTCCTTTATGAGGAGACACTTTTGGTCCAGAATCCCCTGACACAGAATTCAGCACCTGGATCTCTCCAGATTAACTGCTGTAAAACTCAGATCTGAGTGGCGATCACCATCAAGCCTCTCAGTGTATGGTGCATCCTTAGATGTTTCCAGGGCTTCTCACAAGATACCATCCTTTTGCATTGTCCTCTCCAGTATAGGTCCTCCACTGGCTTCCTTCATCAAGTGGCTTCTTTCCTGCAGGACAGACAGCACAGGATCACCTTGAAAGCATAGGCCCAGTCTGACTACTGAGCCTATTTAGACAGATCACAACCCCGGACCAACATGGTCCTGGAGCCAGGATTTCAGGAGCACGCACCCCTGGCCAGGTGGGCCACGAGGTGGTGGGACGACAGACCGACGACCCCGGTCCAATGGCATCTGTCCCGTAAGTACCCCTCCCCAGCTTTCACAGTGGGATAATCACTCCCCTGATTCGCTGCTGAGGGGGACACCCAATACACCCTGACTCTGCTGCTGCCACCCTTGGCCTGGGATGGTAATAACACCCCCAGGCAAACAATGGTGGTTGCTCCCAGCACAGCCATGGCTGGAACAGGGGCTACATTTGGCCAAAATCACACATGTGTGAGTTAACTAACACTCAGACCCCCCACTAAATTTAAAGCAGCGCCTGCCCAACAGGAGCAGTCCGCTACATATATATATATATATATATATATATATATATATATATATATATATATAAGCAAGGTTGAGGGCGGAGTGCACATGATCCAGATGTAGCAGTGCAAGCAATCAGACCCTTCCACAGGTCATATATAGAAAAAAACGATCAGATGGGATTGCTGCACTTAAAATTTATTTAGAAAAATTCTAATTACATTTAGTGTTAAATGCATGACGGTTTCGGGCTGTACAGATAGCACCCTTCTTCAGAGCAGGACACATTCAATGATAATGATTTTTACAAGCATATTTATACACTCCTATCTCATGTGGGATTATTTAATCAATCAATTGTTTTGTACCAATGGGAAAAATCAACCAGTGTGAAAAAACATATAGGCATATATAAAATCATGGGTCATCAGCTGCTATCACTCTTCCTGTTACATTCGATATGCGCTGACAAAAAACAACAAAACAAATGGTAAATACACATATCAAAGAGTTCAATTCGTTCGGTCATAGATGGCCAGATTCAGGTAGATGCGCGCATATTTTATCCGGCGTAGCGCAGAGCATATACGTTACGCTAACGCGAACTAGCGAGTCAAGTCCAGTATTCACCAAGCGCATGTTCGTTACTTTGCGGCGGAGTAACGAAAAAGCGCTGGCGCAACCCGACGCAAGTGGAAGTGGGTGTGATCATATGTAAATGATGGGTGGAGCCCAGCACAGTGACTTGCGTTCATCGCATCATCCACGGAGCATGCGCAGTGAGGGAGGGCTCCCCTCGCTCCCATGTGCGCATGCTCACAACTTCCATCAGCACCACTTCATGGGAAACGGCAGCGCAATGTGTTCCGTTGCGCGTATAAAAGCGGCCGCAGATGCGCCTTTCCGGCGCAAAAGTATATCCGGTTCCCCCCACCCCAGTGAAGTTACTTTTGCTGTGTGATGGCTGCTCCCGTTCCCCGCAAAGAGAGGAGAAACCTCAATTTTAACGCCCAGGAGCTGGCAGTAGTGATCTCAGCTATGCAGACCTACAACGACTTCCTCCACGGCAGGAAAAGTCGGAAGACCAGCCGGGATAGGAAGCAGGGCATCCTGGAGAGCATTGCTGGCAGGGTCAATGCTTTGGGCTACTCCACCCGGACTGCTGCCGATATCGGCAAGAAAATAAATGACTTGAGGCGCAAAGTCCGGGGCAAGGTGGCCACCATCAGCAGGCATGAGAGGGGCACGGGTGGTGGACCCCCATGTGCGGTCAGCCTGACTACGGAGGAGGAGGTGGTCGCCCGCTGCCTGGAGAGGGAGCAGTTGGAGGGGGTACCGGGATATGATTCCGTGGAGGAAGGCTCCAGGACAGGTAAGTGTTTTTTATCCCCTATTTGGTGTGTTGTATGTGGGGGGGGGGAGGGTACATGTGCCAAGTGTGTGGGACCACCCAACATGTGTCTGCTTTGTGTCATCCACAGATGACGGAGCTGGGCCATCATCTGTCGCCGACCAGTCGACCCCATCCCCCCAACGGCATCCTGTGCCCGATCCCCTGGGTGGTGAAGACGCCGAGGTAGAGGGGAGTGCCCACACCTCACCTGCTGAGGTGGTTGAAGAGGAGCCTGTTATTCCCGAACAGGACTTTGTATTATTTTTGGAGGAGTCCTCCCCTTCTGCAGGGCCCTCTCAGATCCCCTCCCCATCATAGGAAGCCCCTCAAGGGCGACTCCATCCCCCCGGGGACTACCATCTCCTGGCCCCAGGAAGGCGACCCGGAAGACCAGAGGGGTGACTGACGTGGTCCATGACCAAATGGCGAGGGACCAGGCCAGGCAGACCCAGCAGATGGGGGAGATTGCTGGGCATCTGGACCAGGTAGCTGGCAGCCTGGCCTCCGTTGGACAAATGTCAGAGGCAGTGCAGGATGTAAGCTGCAACTGCGCTGCAGTGGTGACCAGCCTGGGGGAGGTGCAGGCTGATCTTAGGCACCTCACTGCAGCAGTCCAGGCCAACACTGCTGCTATCCGGGACCAGGGGAGGCAGAGGCAGCGTGACCAGCGGCATAATGTGACCCGCCAGCTGAGGATGCAGGCCCAGACAAACCACTATCTCAGCCAGATTGCCGTGGCCTTGGAGGGCATGCAGCCAACACCTGCCAGGAGTGGCCTACCCGGGGGTCAGCCACCTCCAGATGCCCCCCACCCACTCCCTCCAGGCAGCTGAGGAGCCAGAGAGGGCCCACAAGAAAGAGCCCCCGTCAGCCCAGATGAGGGCTTTTTTTTTTTTTTTTGCTCAGGTTATGAGTTTTTATTTTGATTTTGCTTTTTGCTCAGGTTATGAGCTTTTTATTTTGAATTTGGTTTTTGCTCAGGTTATGAGCTTTTTATTTTGAGTTTAACTGCACACGGTCAGGAGTGCAGGGGACAGTGTGAATGGTGTGTGAATGTGAGGGGGTGGCACTCCTGCCAGTAAGGGGTGTCACCCTCGGCCGTTGGGGAGAAGTTATCCCCACGGCTGTGTGAATGACGTGTGAATGGTGTATGAATGGACAGCGACATCATTGGGGCCTTGACGCCGGTGTTGCTGCTCCCAAGTCCTGCATGTTGGACTTGGGCTAATCCAATGCGATGTGGATGTGGTGTGTGTGATCTAGGGACATCAGTGGTGTGCATGCGTGCATTGTCCGTGTGATCAATGTTTTTGTTTAGTGTCCAAAGATGCCTACGGCGAGGACCCTCCTGACTGCTCTTCCATCAGCTGACTGGGTCTCCTCTGGCAGGGGTGGACTGTCTGGTTGGGGGGTCAGGTCATCACGTATGTCAATCTGCAGGCCCTTTCTCATGGCAAAGTTGTGCAGAATGCAACATGCACCGATGATCTGACACACGAAGGTAGGGGAATACAATAGGGCCCCCCCAGACTTATCCAGGCAGCAGAAACGGGACTTCAGGAGCCCAAATGTTTGCTCCACCAATGCACAAGTTTTGATATGTGCCGCATTGTATCTTCTCTCTCCTCTGGTTTGGGGGTTCCGGAAAGGAGTCATGAGATGGGGTCCCAGTGCATATGCAGAGTCACCTGTAAGGGAAAAGACAGGAGGATGTTTGTCATGCATGTGCCCCTTGTGATGTGTGCATCATGGGGGGGGACGGTCATGCCTGCCACCCATGTCACTCACCAACCAGCCAGCTGTCCCCATACATGTTCTGTTCGAATTCCATTGGGATGGGGCTCTGATTGTAGATGTAGCTGTCATGGCTGGATCTGGGGTGTTTGGCACGGACGTGCCATATGAGGCATTGGGCATTGGCTATCACCTGTACGTTGATGGAATGCCAATGCTTCCGATTGCGGTATATGTGCTCTGTGGCACTGGGGGGCTGGAGTGCCACATGTGTGCAATCAATGGCCCCCACGGTGCGTGGGAATCTGGCAATGCTGTAGAAATCCTGCATTGCCTTCAGCCGCAGGTCCTCAGTGGTGGGTCTGATGAAGTGGTGGGACATGCGTCTGAGGATTGCGGGGACAACCTGGTGCACACATCTGCTCATGGAGGACTGTGACATCCCAGCCACCACTTCACTTGTACGCTGGAATGATCCACTTGCAAGGAAATGAAGTGTTGCCAGTACCTTCACCAGTGGCTGCACTGCTTGTGAGCGGTGTGTTGGGCTGGTGATGTCATCCTGCAGGGTTGTGGTTAGTTCAAGGATTGCATCTGGGCTGAATCTGAAGAGGCGATACACCTCCTCATCCCCCATGCCAAAGAGGCTCATGCGCGTGCGGTATATCCTCTCACGTGCCCGCCTCCTCCGTTCCGGGGGACCCATTAGTAGTGCTAGGACCACGGCTGCCCCTGGCATGTTGGCACACAGAGGTGTTGTCCTTGCAAGTGTGGTTGTTCAGCTTGCTATTTTCGTCGGTAACGCTGCTGCTGTAGCTGCTCTCCTGCTGACCTGTGGCCGTCAGGAGTAAAAATAATTTATAGGACTAACTTTGCGACAGACGGACGACATACGCGCGGCGCATGTAGCCAGCGTCTGGTGCTAATCCGTTCGCGAATCGGGAAATCTCCCTCATTTGCATATTTGAATGGGAAATCAATGGGCGCGACGGATGCGACAAGCGAAAATATGCGCTTACGATACTCTGGCGAGGGAAAGTTAAGCCGATCGGAGAAAGCCCGTTTTCTGTCGCATCTAGTTTGGTGGGTACGGCCGCATAGATACTACGGCGCATCTTGACAGTTACGCGGCGCATATCGATATACTCCAGCGCAAGTCTTACTGAATCTGGCCCAGAGTGTTTAAACAGTGTATCCATTGAACCTCCCGTTTTCTAAGGGTTAATTCCCTATTTCCTCCATGTCTATTCATGGGTATACCATTTATCAACATAATTCTTAATTGAGAAACAGTGTGTCCTTTTTCTAAAAAAATGTCGGGCTAAGAGTACTTTACCTAGTTTATCTCTGATGGAATACATGGAATACATTCTATAAGGGGTGTAAGACATTTATCCAGAAATTTGGCAAGCGGTGTAGTACAGTAATGGAATCAATGCTAGAGACTATGGAACGTCCTGGTGGATTTAATACGTTTTTATGTATTTTGGGCAAAACTTATATAATAGGAGTGATGGGATGTTCTGATATAAGGTATTTTTTAGTATCAGTATCAATGATTTGTTTACTTTCTACATATGCGATCACCTTTTTAACCACTTCAATACAGTGCACTTAAACCCCCTTCTTACCCAGACCAATTTTCAGCTTTCGGTGCTCTCACACTTTGAATTACAATTACTCAGTCATGCAACACTTTACCCAAATAAAATTTGCGTCCTTTTTTTCCACACAAATAGAGCTTTCTTTTGGTGGTATTTAATCACTTGTGGGATTTTTATTTTTTGCGCTATAAATAAAAAAAGGCGGAAAAGTTCATGAAAAATTGCTGTTTTCTTTGTTTCTGTCATAAAATTTTGCAAATTAGTAATTTTTCTTCATAAATTTTGGCCAAAATTTATACTGCTACGTGTCTTTGGTAAAAATAATCCAAATTGGTGTGTATTATTTGGTCTTTGTGAAAGTTATAGAGTCTACAAACTATGGTGCCAATCCCTGAAAATTGATCAATCTGATCACACTTAAAGTACTGACGGTCTATCTAATTTCTTGAGATACTAACAAGTCAGAAAATTAAAAATACCCCCCAAATGACCCCATTTTGGAAAGCAGACACCCCAAAGTATAATCTATGAGGCATAATGAGTCTTTTGAGCGGTTATTTTTTTCCAGAAGTTTTGGGAAAATGTGGAAAAAAAATTAAAACGCATTTTATTTGCACAAAGTTGTCCATTTATAAGATATTTCGAACACATAGCGAATGCATAGCAAAAATGACACCCCAAAAAACATTCTGCTACTCCTCCTGAGTATGGGGATACCAAATATGTGGGACTTTTACACAGCCTGGCCACATAAATAGGCCCAACATTGAAGTAGCACCATCAGGCGATCTACGAGCATAAATTGCACATCTCATTTCTCAACCACCTATTACACTTTTGAAGGCCCTGGAGCACCAAGACAATTGAATTTCCCACAAAATGACCCCATTTTGGAAAGCAGACACCCCAACGTATAATCTATGAGGCATAATGAGTCTTTTGAGCGGTTATTTTTTTTCCAGAAGTTTTGGGAAAATGTGGAAAAAAAATTAAAACGCATTTTATTTGCACAAAGTTGTCCATTTATAAGATATTTCGAACACATAGCGAATGCATAGCAAAAATGACACCCCAAAAAACATTCTGCTACTCCTCCTGAGTATGGGGATACCAAATGTGTGGGACTTTTACACAGCCTGGCCACATAAATAGGCCCAACATTGAAGTAGCACTATCAGGCGATCTACGAGCATAAATTGCACATCTCATTTCTCAACCACCTATTACACTTTTGAAGGCCCTGGAGCACCAAGACAATGGAATTGCCCACAAAATGACCCCATTTTGGAAAGCAGACACCCCAACGTATAATCTATGAGGCATAATGAGTCTTTTGAGCGGTTATTTTTTTTCCAGAAGTTTTGGGAAAATGTGGAAAAAAAATGAAAACGCATTTTATTTACACAAAGTTGTCCATTTATAAGATATTTCCAACACATAGCGTGTACATAGCAAAAATTACAGCCCAAAATACATTCTGCTACTTGTTCTGAGTATGGGGATACCAAATGTGTGGGACTTTTACACAGCTTGGCCACATACAGATGCCCAACATCCAAGTAGCACCATCAGGCGTTCTAGGAGCATACATTACATATATAATTTCCTGGCAACCTATCGTTTTTGAAGGCTCTTCATATTTCTAACACATAGCATGTACATACCAAGAATTACAATCCAAAATAAATTCTATTGCGGAAAGGGTAAAAAAAAAGTATTACCTGTGCTTTTAGTAGTGTCCACAGAAGAGAGCACTGGTCCAGGCAGCAGTCAGGGATGTGCTTAGCGACAGCTATAGTAATTCTCCAGGCAGCATATTTGCATAGTCCAGGTAGCAGTGGTGTGGCTCGTTCATGCCGCAGGCAAAGATGATGGCAGGCATGATGGCAGTAAGTCAGCAGCAAGCTGAGGGCTGCAATCGGGTAAGACCTGTGCACAGGGGCACAGGGGTAGAGGCTTCGACCCACCTAAATCTCTATGAAGCTTCCGGACTCCAGACCCTAATCCGGAAATTACAAAACCCGGAGAAAACAAAAAAAATGTTTTCTCCATCCGGGAAAACTATTCTGGAGCCCCTCACATATGTGAGACCCCTGTGTACTACAATAGTAGGGCAACAGATCAGTCCAAGTGGTAGGCAAAAGCATAGTCCATAAAACAGGCCAGGGTTAGTTCACGTGGAAGCAGTCCAAACGGTAGGCAGAGGCAAAGTCCATAAAACAGGCCAGGGTCAATTTACGTGGAAGTAGTCCAAACGGTAGGCAGAGGCATAGTCAAAAAACAGGCCAGGGTCAGTTTACGTGGAAGCAGTCCAAGCAGTAGGCAAAAGCATAGTCCATAAAACAGGCCAGGGTCGATTTACATGGAAGCAGTCCAAACGGTAGGCAGAGGCATAGTCAAAACACAGGCCAGGGTCAGTTTACATGGAAGCAGTCCAAACAGTAGGCAGAGGCATAGTGAAAAAGCAGGCCAGGGTCAGTTCACGTGGAAGGCAGTAGCATGAAAATGGTCAGATGGGCGAAATGGTTAAAAATATGGGCTAATATTTTGGGGATTCGTGATAAGTTTCAAAGCATTCTCCAATGCAAAGGCCAGGTTGGGAGGGACACCGGGGACAATGGTAGCTGGAATCTTTTCGAAATCCTCTTTTGCTGCACACGCGACATCTTTTTTGCCGTCTTCGGCCTCCTTCAGATGGTGGGATGTTGTGCGGGTAGTGGCGTCCATGAAGTCGGCTAACGGCATCAGAGCAAAGGGTCTCTGTGGGGGGTCCTTGTGGATAGATGAGGGACATGACTAGTTCTTCTGTGAATTGTAGCAAGCGGGCAGGGTTTTCAGTGGATTTGGAGTAGACTACATAAGAATTATAAATGGCCAAATGGATGAGATAAATTGCTACCTTCTTGTACCAGAATCGGGACCTCCTTATTGATAAATAGGGCTGAATCATTTGATCATTGAAATCCACCCCCCCCCCCCATGTACAGATTATAATCTTGGACACATGTCGGCTTTTCAATGGGACCTTGTCTTCGTTGAACAACAACTGCAGTGTCATTATGAATGGTGGACATCATGTGCACGTCTCTGTTATCCTTCCACCTCAAGGCCAGCAGTTCGTTGCACCTCACTGCTGCTCTTTGCCCCCTTCGCAGCTTTTTGTTGACAATGGATTGTGGGAAGCCCTTCCTATTTTTTCTGGAGGTTCCGCAGGCCAGGGTTTTTTCAACATATAAGTGTCGGAAAAGGGGCAGGCTGGTGTAAAAATTATCAAGGTAAAGATGATATCCTTTTCTCAGGAGTGGGTAAGCCAGGTCCCATACAATTTTTCCAGCTGTGCCTATGTAGGCCGGGCACTCAGGGGGCTGGAGCTGGGAATCTCTTCCTTCATAAATGCGAAACGCATACAGATATCCCGTGGCTCTCTCACAAAGTTTGTAAAATTTTACACCATATTTAGCCTTTTTACTGGGAATGTATTGCTTTATTCCTAGACGGCCACAAAAGGGTACCAGGGACTCATCCACACATATATGTTTCTCGGGGACATAGATTTCTGCAAATTGATGGGAAAGGAAATTGATCAGAGGGCGAATCTTGTACAATTTATCGTAATCTGGATGATTACGGGGAGGGCACTTGGTATTGTCATTGAAATGAAAGAATCGCATTATCATTTCATATCGGGACCTGGACATTTTGGCAGAATATATGGGCTGATGGTAGATGGGTTTGGTGGACCAATAAGAATGTCCTTGATTTTTTTTGTTAAGCCCCATGTTTATGGTGAGGCCAATAAACAATTTGAACTCCTCCAAATTTACATCTCTCCACTCAAATGGACGGGCATAAGATGATTGGGGGTTGTTGGCAATATACTGCTGGGCATACAAATTTGTCTGGTCAATAATTAACTGCAAAATAGTGTCAGGCAAAAAGAGATGAAGGTAATCAACTTCTGAAAAATTTTGGGTGTTGGCCTGCACACCTGGCTGTGCTGTGAAAGGGGGAATAATGGGTGATCCAGAGTCGGAAGGCAGCCATTTTGGGTTGGCAAGACCATCTGGCATGAATGTAGTGGCCCTGGCTCCTGGGGGACGTGACACTCCAGTAGTTGGGGGGGTTGAATTTCTTGTGCTGGCACTTAGGAGTGATCTGGCAGCACTGGGCCTGGGCATTTGTTCATGAGGGGTTTCGCTGGCGGCATCGCTGGTACTGGGGCTTTGTTCCCGGGGCCTTTTGCTGGCGTCAGCGCTGGTACTGGGCCTATTGCTGGTGGCGCTGGTACTGGGTCTTTGTTCCCGGGGCCTTTTGCTGGCGTCAGCGCTGGTACTGGGCCTATTGCTGGTGGCGCTGGTACTGGGCCTAGGAATATCTTCCTGGTTGCTGGCGGCTGCCTGGTTTTCAGAGTGCCGTGCCCTTTTAGGAGGGACCCATTCTTCATCCGAATCGTTACTGTATTCAATCGGTTCAAATTCCGATTCGGAATCAGAAATGGAATCTGATGAGAGCTCCCCGGTGCTCTCATCGGTCATTGAGAGGATCTGCAACGCCTCTTGGGTACTATACAATCTTTTGGACATTTTGGCTGTGGCGGGTAGCTGTATACGATGGGTGACAGGTGGGTGGCAGGTGATGTTCACTGATGGGTGGCAGGTGACGTTCACTGATGGGTGATGGTCCCTGATGGGTGACAGGCCACGGACGGTGGCGGGTGATGGTCACAGATGGGTGACAGGCGATGGTCACTGATGGGTGACAGTCCACAGACGGTGATGGTGATGGTCACAGATGGGTGACAGGCCACGGACTGTGACGGGTGATGGTCACTGATGTTTGACGGGTGCACCGCTGATGGGTGACGGGTGATGGGAGATAGAGCACGGTCACTGATGAGTGACGGGTGATGGGTGACAGATGCACTGCTGATAGTCACAGATGGGTGACAGGGCAGGTCACTGATGGGTGACGGGTGACAGGACAGGTCACTGATGGGTGACGGGTGAAAGTGCAGGTCACTGATGGGTGACGGGTCACAGGGCAGGTCACTGATGGGTGACGGGTCACAGGGCAGGTCACTGATGGGTGACGGGTCACGGGGCAGGTCACTGATGGGTGACGGGTCACAGGGCAGGTCACTGATGGGTGACGGGACACAGGGCAGGTCACTGATGGGTGACGGTGACAGGGCACGGTCACTGATGGATGGCGGTTGCACCGCTGATGGCAGTCTCTTTGTGTGACAGGTGCACTTTAGGGGTGACTGTTGGGTGACTGTTAACAATTGGGGGGGGGGGCAAAGGGTGGTGTGGTGTTTGTGAAGACACTACAGAAACACAGAACTGTAACTCACTGATAGTAGCTCTTCTCTCCTCACACTGGAAACAATGTGTGAGGAGAGAAGAGCTGGTAACAGTTAGTTACAGCTCTGTGTTTACACTTAGTGATCAGGCTGTGAATGGATCACAGCTGATCACGTGGTACACAGCCATGAGCAATGGCTGTGTACCATTGTCGGCGACGAACAGTGTTCCCGGGAACACGCTGCCGCCGACGGGCACGCGCGGCGCGCTCACGATCACGCGCAAACGCCGTGCACAGTCGTGGATTTAAATCGTGATCAGCCGTGTATTCAACACGGCCGATCACGTGGTGAGCAGCGCATTCGCGCCGCTGTTCACCCCTGACGGTGACGAGCGGTGTCTCGGTGACACGCCGCCACCGTCAGTACAGGGATGCGCGCACGCATATGACGTGATGTCAGAACAATGGAGTCGTCTGCCCGCCGTCATTTGACGGTGGGCAGATGACAAGTGGTTAATCCTGTTGTGGATACGCAACACAGGATTATTTTGTAACTGGACATACGTTTTAGTAACTGCCGACTGTCTCAAAATGTTGTTTTCATATGCTTCTGTGTCCATGACCACTATTGATCCACCATTGTCTGCAGGCTTGATAGTGATATCAGACCTTGCAGACAAGGAGGCAAACATATCAAGTTCTTCCCGATTTAAACTGTTTGGTATATGTATTTATATAAGCCATGTCTCTGCACTTCTTGTTTGCCAGATTACTGTGCTCTCTCCAGCCGATGGTCATTAAAAAAAAATGCAGTTTTTAAAACTTTTTTTTGCATTGATACATATCCCATGGGGCAGGACCCAGGTCCCCAAATACTTTTTATGACAATAACTTGCATATTAACCTTTAAAATTAGCACTTTTGATTTCTCCCACTTTTAAAGGGTGTTTTGTGGCTTTCGATTTTGTCGCAAACACCTCAAATTGTTTACTATTCGGTGAACACCCAACGTTCGAGTCGAATTTACGTTCGACTCGAACATCGGACTCATGCTTAATCATTATCAACCTTGGCTTATTCATTAACTACACTTCTGTCCGATCCTATCCAGCCATTACTTAATATTGACCCTTGGCTTGTTCATCGACTATCCTTCCACTTGTTCCTTTTTTTTTTTTTTTTCTTTTTTTTCACATCAGACTTAACCTGAAGGTTAGAGGCCTAAGAAGGGTTCATCTTTGTTCCGCCCTTCATATTTCCTCTTCGGTTTCGCATCACTTGTGGTTTTTCAATTTATTTATTTTGTCTTGTTTTTTATTTCTTTATACTTTCTTTCCCTTTTTTTTTTAACAGGGATACAAATACAAATAGAGGGACGAACACTAACATTTTTAACTCCTAAAAGAGATAACAATTCCCGTTGCTCCCCTCTGTCCCTCCACTTGTTCCTTATCTGCTTCATCTACTACTTGACACCTATTTGCTCTTTTCCTGCTGGAGCAATCCTGATGACCACAAACTGGCATTAGCATACAGCGAAATCCATCTCCACCATCAGGAGCTCTGATAAAGACCAACTAGTGCCTAGACCCTGCACCTTGGATGAGCTTGTATCATCTTGTAGCAGATGTGTTTGTGTATTGAAATTGTAGAGTGTGATTCTACAACCCACAGTAAAGATAAGGTGTATAGTAGTTGCCTGCCAGTACAGACGCTGCTGATACCATCCAACACCATAGGAAAAGAGGTAAAAGTCCAGCAGCTTGGTACACATTGAAGTAAAATCCGCAAAGGCTTTATTAATGATCCAACAAGACACACAGAGAATCCATTGTAATTGTCAATAAAGATGGAGAATCCCTGTGTCTTGTGCAGCACGCACCAGCTCCCCTTAATACTCACCTGAGCTCCCTCTCCATCTAGCGATGTACACGAGTGCTGAGTTCCCGGGTCTCTCATTTCTTATTGGCTGAGACAACAGCGGGATCCACTGGCTCTTGATACTGTCAATCACAGCAAGTGAGCCAATGAGGAGAGAGTGGGGATGGGATGGAGCCACAGCTCTGTGTGTATTATGGAAGCGTAGAACAGGACTCATGGGTGAGCATGCACCAGTACCCCCAAAGCAAGCAGCTTGCTATTGGAAGCCCTGGCTGAGAAGGAGCCAGGAGCACCAACAGGGGACTTGAAAATCGGAGGATCGGGGCTGCTTTGTGCAGTACCATTGCACAGAGGAGGTCATTATGACCTGTTTAATTATTTTTTTTAAAAGTGAATATTTTAATGTCACTTTCACCACTTCAGCCCCGTAAGAATTTACCCCCTTCCTTACCAGAGCACTTTTTGCGATTCGGCACTTTTTGCGATTCGGATTGCGTCGTTTTAACTGACAATTGCGTGGTCGTGCTCCCAAACAAAATTGACGTCCTTTTTCCCCATAAATAGAGCTTTCTTTTGGTGGTATTTGATCACCTCTGTGGTTTTTATTTTTTTCGCTATAAACAAAAATACAGTGTAAATTTGAAAGAAAATGCAATATATTTAACCTTTTGCTATAATAAATATCCCCCAAAAATCTATAAAAAATAATATTTTTTTCCTCAGTTCAGGCTGATACATATTGTTCTACACAATAAGCATTAATTGATTGGTTTGCGCAAAAGTTATATTTATATTAGGGCTGTTACTGATTAAAATTTTTGTGTTCGATTAATCTTTTTTTTTTATCGATTAATTTTGATTAATTATAAAAGGAGGCTGTAATATTCACAATCTCCCCCACTGTAATATATCTGCCATCTCCCCCACTGAAACAGACATCTCCCCCTCTGTAATATATCCACGTCATCTCCCCCACTGTAATATCCGCAATCTCCCCCCACTGAAACAGACATCTCCCCCACTGTAACAGACATCTTCCCCCACTAAGACAGACATCTCCCCCCACTAAAACAGACTTCTCCCCCCACTGTATCAGACTTCTCCCCCCACTGTATCAGACTTCTCCCCCCACTGTATCAGACTTCTCCCCCCACTGTATCAGACTTCTCCCCCCCACTGAAACAGACATCTCCCCCCCACTGAAACAGACATCTCCCCCCACTGAAACAGACATCTCCCCACTAATTTCAGATATCTCCCCCCACTGTAATATCAGACATCTCCCCCCACTGTAATATCAGACATCTCCCCCACTGTAATGGACATCTCCCCCACTGTAATGGACATCTCCCCACTGTAATGGACATCTCCCCCATTGTAATGGACATCTCCCCGACTGTAAAATCAGCCATCTCCCCCACTGCAATGGACATCTCCCCCAGCAGACATACCAGAATGGAAGCCAGCAGATCCCCTCCGTCTGGATCCACAAGCAGTTGAGGGATGATGACATCAGCGCGCCGCTCTAGGAGCTCACCTAGGCTGCCGCCGGGTGGACCAAGATGGCCGCCGCTCTGGAGCTAGGCTGAAGCCGCAGACTTTCCTATAGGCAAGGCAGCGGAGACCCAGAAGACGGCAGAGAGGTGAGTAATCGATCAAAAACATTTTTTTCCTGCAGCCCTAATTTATATTTATAGTTGATTTTTATTGTGACTGTGACATTGCGACGGACATATCGGACACTATTGACACATTTTTGGGACCATTCACATTTATACAGCGATTAGTGCTATAAAACTGCACTGTTTACTGTATAAATGTTACTGGCAGGGAAGGGGTCAACATTAGGGGGCGCTGAAGGGGTTAATATGTTCCCTAGTGTGTGATTCTAACTGTAGGGGTACTGGGAACACACACACCGGTCTCTTCATCTGACAGGACTGTGGATCTGTGTGGAAACCCAGGACGTCATATGACGTCCACCCAGGATGGGAGATCCCATCTGTGTACATCATATGACTATGGGTGGTAGGGAAGTGGTTAACCACTTAGCAACCACCTGCCGAAAAATAACGGCGGCAAGGTGGTTGCTTAACTCTGGGATCACGTTATATAACGTGATCCCAGAGAATCGTTCCTGCGCGCCTCCTCGGGCGCGCACACAGAAACATTCGTGCACGCCGGGTCTATGAGACCCGGCGCAACACAAATCGCGGTGACTGGCCAATGACAGCGGCCTTTTACCACGTGATCGCGCCGTCCAATGACGGCGCGATCACAATGTAAACAAAGAAGGTCAGGGAAAGTTCATCTCTCTCCTCTCCTCACACAGTATCAGCGTGAGAGGAGAGGAGAGATCTGTGAGTTTTCCCTGGCAATTGCATTGCCCTAAAGTCAATATTAGTGCCCCATCTGTGCCCAGAGTGTGCCCAGAGTGCCCCATCTGTGCCCATAGTGCCCCATCTGTGCCCATAGTGCCCCATCTGTGCCCCATCTGTGCCCATAGTGCCACATCTGTGCCCAACAGTGCCACATTTGTGCCCAACAGTGCCACCCCAGTGTCACCAGAGCCGCACCAGTGTCACCAGAGCCGCACCAGTGTCACCAGAGCCGCACCAGTGTCACCAAAGCCGCACCAGTGTCACCAAAGCCGCACCAGTGCCACAACAGTGCCGTACCAGTGCCACAACAGTGCCATCTGTGCCCATCAGTCCTTTCTGCGCCACTGCAGTGCCGCCTGTGCCCACCAGTGCCGCCTGTGCCCACCAGTGACACTGGTGTCCACCCCAGCCATCTGTGCCGCCTGTGCCCACAAGAGCCGCCTGTGCCCACCAGAGCCGCCTGTGCCCACCAGAGCCGCCTGTGCCCACCAGTGCCGCCTGTGCCCACCAGTGACGCTGGTGTCCACCCCAGCCATCTGTGCCGCCTGTGCCCACCAGAGCCGCCTGTGCCCACAAGAGCCACCTGTGCCCACCAGAGCCGCCTGTGCCCACCAGAGCCGCCTGTGCCCACCAGAGCCGCCTGTGCCCACCAGAGCCACTACAGTGCACATAAGTGCCACCTGTGTCCACCAGTGCCACCACAGTGATCTGCAGTGCAGTGCAGCCTCACCAGCCACCAGTATGGCAAAAAAAATCTTAACCGATGAGGAGATCTACCAGCATCTAATCATGAGCGATGAGAGCAGCGGGGAGTCTCTGTACGATTCAGATTCGGCCTATGAACCCGTTACAGACAGTGGGTCTGATTCAGAATCTGAAGGGGAACGTGTGCCCGTGAAAAAAAGGGGTGCTGGCGTGGAGAAGCGGCCTACTCCCAGAAGTGCAGGGCCGTCCACCTCAAGCGCAGGGCCGTCCACCTCAAGCGCAGGGCCGTCCACCTCAAGCGCAGGGCCGTCCACCTCAATCGCAGGGCCGTCCACCTCAAGCGCAGGGCCGTCCACCTCAAGCGCAGGGCCGTCCACCTCAAGCGCAGGGCCACTGCAACAAAGGCCAGGCACCAGTAGGGTGTCATCTCAGCCCCAAAGGGATAGGGGCCATGCCAGCCTTCCCTATGGCCTTCAAAACCCCCTGTGGCTTCCCCCTAATTCCGGAGCAGCAAATATCCCCCCTTTCACTGCCCAGCCAGGTGTCCAGGTGAACACCGACAATTTTTCCATGCTCGATTTTTTTAATTTACTTTTCAACGAAGACTTGCTATCCTTCATTGTGGCCCAGTGCAATCTCTACGCACAGCAGTACATAGAAAGCAACCCTGGTTCTAGTTATGCCCGTCCCTTTGAGTGGAGAGAACTAACCGTGGAGGAATTCAAAATTTTCTTAGGCCTAACTTTTACTATGGGACTTTCAAAAAAAAAACAATTGTACTCCTACTGGTCTACCAAACCCATCCACCACATGCCACTCTTCTCCTCCCTTATGACAAGATCCCGATACCTAATAATTATGCGGTTCCTCCACTTTAACGACAATGCCCAGTGCCCTCCCCGAAATGACCCTGCTTTTGACAAACTTTATAAAATTCGGCCACTCCTAAATTTTTTCTCGCAAAAATTTCCCCAGTTATATACCCCTGAACAGAACATATCCGTGGATGAGTCCCTTGTAAAATTCTCAGGCAGGCTGGGCATCAAACAGTTCATCCCCAGCAAAAGGGCCCGATATGGGGTCAAAATGTACAAACTATGCGACAGAGCCACAGGGTACATTTACTCCTTCATGGCGTACGAAGGGAAGGACTCCCAACTGCATCCCCCTGAATGCCCAGAGTATATCGGAGTCAGCGGAAAAGTGGTCTGGGATCTGATCTATCCTCTATTTGGAAAGGGATACCACCTTTATGTGGATAATTTTTACACCAGCTTGCCCCTGTTTAGAAATCTGTACCTTAGGAATACCCCAGCATGTGGCACAATAAGGGCCAATAGAAAAGGCTTCCCACAAAAATTGGTGAATGAAAAGCTCAGACGAGGGGAGTCAGCAGCATTGAGGAACCAGGAGATATTGGCTGTCAGGTGGAGGGACAAACGGAACGTCCACATGCTTACATCAATCCACAATGACACCTACGTGGAAGTCCCCAAAAGAAATGGCTCAATCCAAAAACCAGCATGCATCTATGACTATAACTTGTTTATGGGGGGAGTGGACTTCAACGACCAGATGATCGAACCCTACCTTCCCACAAGAAAATCCCGTCACTGGTATAAAAAAGTGTCCATTTATTTCTTCAGTCTGGCCTTCTATAACTCTTATGTTATATACAAAAAATCATCAGAGAACCCCGTATCCTATCTGTCCTATCAAGAAGAAGTCATCACCGCCCTTTTGTACCCTGAAAACCCACCAGAGAATATTCGCTCTGATTCTGTGAGCAGACTACACGAGCGTCACTTTCCTGAGAAAGCCGTCGCCCGTGAAACAGGCTACAGACGCCAGAAAAGATGCCGAGTGTGCTCCAGAGAAGGAATTCGAAGAGACACTGTTTATTATTGTCCCGATTGCCCTTCCCAACCAGGCCTCTGTATAGGTGCATGTTTCCGCCGTTACCATACGTTTCTACATTATTAGGGAAGTATGGTAAACGCAATTCTCATTTCCTGTAATTTCCCTCCACATCCCTTATGCCACTGCACTGAACTGTTCATACCTCTGCCTTCTCCGGAACCGACCATGGCCTGTTATACGACCACTCTTTTGCCTAACCCTAAACATACCTCTGCCTTCTCTGGAACTGACCCTGGCTTGTTATACGACTACGCTTCTGCCCAACGCTAAACTGTACCTACCTCTGCCTGCTCTGGAACTGACCCTGGACTGTTTGACCACGTTTTTTGCCTGCCCCTTGGATTGATCTTTTTACCCTGCTATACTAGTGGGAACACAGGGGTCTCGCATATGTGAGGGGCTCCAGAATTGTTTTTCTGGATGAAAAAACTAATTTTTTAGTTTTCTCATTCCCGGATTAGGGTCTGGTTGCCCGGAGGCTTCAAAGAGATTTGGGTGGGAGAAGCCTCTACCCCTGTCCCCATTCTTTCCTGGCCCACTACTTGGACCATGTTCCTGCTTATTACTACCAGGACGATTATTTTGGCACTGCTGGCAATGTCTCTACTTGCACTGGCCCTGGACTGTATATGGACAGTATCCCTGTACTGACTATGGACAATATTCTTGCCTGCTGCCTGGACAATTCCATTCACTGTCGCTGACCAGTGATCACGTCTCTGCCTGCTGCCTGGATCAGGGCTCTCCTCCTGTGGACAATTGCACTACTAAAACCACAGGTAATCTTTTTTTTTTTTTACCCATTACTCAGCAGAATGTATTTTAGGGTGTAGTCAAAAGACTCATTATGCCTCATAGATTATACGTTGGGGTGTTAGCTTTCCAAAATGGGGTCACTTTGTGGGTGTTTCCATTGTCCTGGTGCTCCAGGGCCTTCAAAAGTGTAATAGGTGGTTGAGAGATTAGATGTGTAATTTATGCTTCTAGAATGCTAGAAGTTGTTACTTCAGTGTTGGGCCTCTGTATGTGGCCAGGTTGTGTAAAAGTCTCACACATGTGGTATTGCCATACTCAGGAGGAGCAGCAGAACATATTTTGGGGTGTCATTTGTGGAATATACATGCCATGTGAGAGAAATAACCTGTTATAATGACAATATGGTGTGAAAAAAAAAAAAAATCTTAATTTTGCAAAGAATTGTGGGAAAAAATTACAACTTCAAAAAACTAACTATGCCTCTTATTAACTACCTTGGAATGTCTACTTTCCAAAAATGGGTCATTTGGGGGGTATTTGTACTTTACTGGCTTTTTAGGGTCTCAAGAAATGAGAGAGGCTGTCAGTACATCAGGTATGATCAAATTGATAAATTTTCAGTAATTGGTACCATAGCTTGTAGACCCTATAACTTCCACCCAGACTAAATAATATCCCAATTTTTTTTTTATTATTACCAAAGACATGTAGCAGTATACATTTTAGGCCAAATTTATGAAGAAAATTAACTTTTTTGCAAAATTTTATAATAGAAATGAAGAAAAAATCATTTTTTTACAAAATTTTCATTCTTTTTTCATTTATAGCGAAAAAAATAAAAATCGCAGGGGTGATCAAATACAACCAAAAGAAAGCTCTATTTGTGGGAAAAAAAGGACACAAATTTCATTTGGTTATAGTGTTGTATGACTGAGTTATTGTCATTCAAAATGAGAGAGCACCGAAAACTGAAAATTGGTCTGGTTATTAAGGGTGTTTAAGTGCCCAGTAGTCAAGTGGTTAATAAAGCTTTTACAGATTTTATTTCAAGTTGTACCAAACAGCTGGACTTTTACTCCCTTTCCTGTTTGTGTATTAATCCAGCTCACTACTCATGAGCTTCTTAACTGCTACAGCCACTGGCCTCTGAGAGACTGGCTCCAGACAATGACATCCACAGAAAGATGTTTGCTCCATCATTACATGGCTACCCCCCCCCCCCTGAATTTGTCCTTTTCATTTTTGACCTTAAAGCATTATTATAATCTTAGCTACCCATAAAATTATATAAAAAAAATCTATTGCATGTATTCCTTAGCAGTGTCCAGCCCCTTGGTAATTTGTTTGACAATTCCTCATCTTTTAGCCTAGAACATGGGCATACATGTTTTTTAACATTCAGCTCCCATTGACTTCAATAGGGTTCGGATTTGGCCCTGATGCTGTGTACACTGACTGTTTTTCATGACGTGAAAAATTAAATTTTTTTAAATAGTCATTAAAAACGTGTGTAGGCTCCAGAGCATTTTTCTCGATGGTCATTAAAAATTAAGAACCTGCTCTAATTTTTTTTGGCGTTTTTCACGTTGTGAAAAACGGTCGTGTGTAGCCTTTTAACGACGGGAAAAAAACGTGCATGCTCAGAAGCAAGTTATGAGAAGGGAGCACTCGTTCTGGTAAAACTAGCGTTTGTAATGGAGATAGCACATTTGTCACGCTGTAACAGACTGAAGAGCACAAAGACTGAAAAGCGCGAATCGTCTCTCACCAAACTTTTACTAACACAAAATCAGCAAAAGCAGCCCAAAGGGTGGCGCCATCTGAATGGAACTTCTCCTTAAGCCCACGTATACATGATCATATCTATCTGCTGGAAACGGTCGGCCCGACCGTCCCAGCAGACAGATTCGACCGTGTGTACGGGCGAGCCGACGGATTTGGCCACCCGACAGATTTCAAAGCATGCTTTGAAATCTGTCGGCTGGGAACCCGTCCGCCCGACATGTCTGCTGGTTAGTACGCTAACCAGCAGACATGTCTTCTCGCACACGCGCCGAATGGTTTCGATGCATGCGCGGAAGTGTTTTACTTCCTGGTGCGGTGACGTGGCGGCGTCAACGTCACCGCCACGTCACTGCACCGTCTGGCGGCGGGGATTTTGGTTTGATCGTGTGTACACGATCAAACCAATACGTCCCCAGCAGACAGATTTGTTCAAATCGGTCGGCCAGACCGATTTGAACAAATCTGTCTGCTCGTGTGTACGCGGCCTTATAGTCCCGTCGTACGTGTTGTACATCACCGCGCTTTGCTCAAGCATTTTTTTTCACGATCGTGTGTATGCAAGGCAGGCTTGACAATAATCACTTCGAAAAAAAAACGTTTTTTTCTAGGACAATAAAAATGGTCGTGTGTATGCGACTTGATACTTTAGTCAGGTTCTGTGTCACAGAATCTGTGAACCTGCTTTGAATCAGAATCTGTGAACCTGCTTTGAATCAAACCCAGGTAAGCTTGATCCCCATTTGTGGCTACCATCTCTCTGAAATATTGTAGTCTAAAAGGGATTCTTCTTTTCTTTAAACCGCCCTGGTGCTTACTTACTGTGCGTGGAGTCTGGAAAAAATGTAATGTCATATTTTTAGCTAAATAATGCACTTTAATGTCAATGTTTTGATTTCAAGCTGTCTGGTGTCTGTCCTGTTTAACCACTTCCATACCAGGCACTTACGCACCTTCCCGCCCAAGCCAATTTTCAGCTTTCAGCACTGTCGCAATTTGAATGACAATTGCGCGGTCATGCTACACTGCACCCAAACAAAATTGGCGTCCTTTTTTCCCCACAAATAGAGCTTTCTTTTGGTGGTATTTGATCACCTCTGCGGTTTTTTTTTTTGTGCAACAACTAAAAATAGAGCGAAGATTTTGAAAAAAAAAATAAAGTTTTTATTTTTTTCTGTTAATTTTTTTGTAAATGAGTATGTTTTCTCTTTCAATTATGGGCACTGATATGGTGGCACTGATGGGCACCGATGAGGTGGCACTGATGGGCACCGATGAGGTAGTTCTGATGGGCACCGATTAGGTAGCACTGATGGGCACTGATAGGCGGCGCTGGTATTGGGCACTGATGGGCACTCATGGGCGGCACTGATGGGCACTCATGGGCGGCACTGATGGGCACTCATAGGCAGCACTGGGCACTCATAGGCAGCACAGATGGGCACTCATAGGCGGCACAGGTGGGCACTCATAGGCGGCACAGGTGGGCACTGATAGGCGGCACAGGTGGGCACTGATAGGCGGCACAGGTGGGCACTGATAGGCGGCACAGGTGGGCACTGATAGGTGGCACAGGTGGGCACTGGTAGGTGGGCACTGGGCATGGATTGGCACTGACAGACACTGGGGTGGCACTGATGATCACTGAGGGGTGGCACTGATGGATCAATGTTGCCAATCAGTGCCCATGTGTGGGCACTGATTGGCATCATTTTTTTTTACTGCCACCCCTTTTTTTTTTTTTTCATTTTTTTTTTTGTCATTTTTTTGTGTCTTTTTTTTTGTATTTTTTTTATTTTCCTGGTGGTCTAGTGTGGCGATCCGAGGGGGGGCTGCGCTGATAAACAATCAGCGCGAACCCCCCCTGTCAGGAGAGCCGCTGATCGGCTCTCCTGTACTCGCGTCTGTCAGACGCGAGTGAGGAAGAGCCGTCGGCGGCTCTTCCTGTTTACATCGTGATCAGCCGTGATTGGACACGGCTGATCACGTGGTAACGAGGCTCCGCCGGAGACTCGTTACCGAGATCGGAGGTGCAGGGTGTCAGACTGACACCCCGCATCACCGATCGCCGCGCTGCGCGCCCGCACGGGCGCGTGCGGCATGAAATCGTGCTAGACGTTTGAGAACGTCTAGTCACGATTTCATAACCACTTCCCTGCCGTAAATCGGCTATTGGCCGGGCGGGAAGTGGTTAAAAAAAATATATATATATATATCAATGCATAGTTGCATGGTTAGTCATGTTGAAAAAACACACAAGTCCATCTAGTTCAACCAACAGGAAAAAAAAATTAACCTCAATAAAGCACAGTGCAATTTTCTCTAGCAAGAAAAATAAAAGTCCTTCCTGGTCCCCCCAGGAGGCAATCAGATATTCACTGAATCAGCTATCACTGGTGTTATTGCCTATAAATGTTACTATCCAGTTATATTTTTTGCATTTAGGAATGCATCCAGTTTTTTTTTTTTAACAATCTGCTGAGCTGGCCACAGCTTGTTCTTAAGGGAAACTTTTCCACATTTTCACAGCTCTTTCGATATGTGTAGGTTAAATCTTTTTTCCTACAGACCTAAAAAGTGCCCCCTTGTCCTCTGTAATGACCTGAAAGTGAAAAACTCAACACCAAGTTCACTAAGTGGACCACTGTTGTATTTATGCATTGGGATAATATCCCCCTTTAAAGCAGTATTAAACCCAAAAGCAAACCTTTTTTTATAGTGCAGTTTACCAATTTCTGGATGTAAGTTTACTATTTTAGTCTTTCTTCTATTTTCACTAGGTAATATGGCCAGTGAGTCTGCAGTTTTTCACAAGCTCAAGCTCTCTAGCAGAATTTATCAGTTTACATGGATGAGACAAACCATTACACTAGCAGGAGTGATTACAATGACCAGTTTTCATTTATTCATGCAAATCCTTTATCTTAAAAAGAAAAGAAAAATATATGTTGTAACTGAAGTGTGAGCTGGAGTTTGGCTTCAGTTTGTTATTGCATCTAAATCTGCTAATACTGTACATTTAACACTATCCTCCCCAGGGCCGTCTCTACCATAGGGCAAACAGGGGCAGCTTTTTTTTTTTTTTTTTAGGGGTCCGGAGGTCCGGAGGTCCCCAGGGGCCCGGAGGCCCCCAGGGCCCAAGATGGCAACCCCCCTTTTTTTTATTTATTTTTAAATAAAAAAATATATTTATTTTATATATTTTTATTTTTTATTAAAGGGCCAATTTTTTTAAAAATGTTTTTATTTTTTTATTAAAGGGCCAATTTTTTTTAGGGGTCCCCAGGGACCCGGAGGCCCCCAGGGCCCAAGATGGCAACCCCCCTTTTTTTTGTTTATTTTTAAATAAAAAAAATATATTTATTTTATATATTTGTATTTTATTTTTTATTAAAGGGCCAATTTTTTTTTAGAGGTCTGGAGGTCCCCAGGGGCCCGTAGTTCCCCAGGGCCCCGGATGAAGACCCCCCTTTTTTATAAAAAAAAAACTGTTTTATATATTTATTATATATATATATATATATATATATATATATATATATATATGTATACATATTATATAATATAAATGTTATTATTATTAAAGGACCCAGAGGTCCCCAGGGCCCTGGATGGCAACCCCCCTTTTTTTATATATATTTTTTTTATATTTTATTTCTTTTTTTTTCTTTTTATTTCTTTTTATTTATATATATGTATATGTATATGTATATATATATATATATATATATATATATATATATATATATATATATATATATATAAAATTAAAGGGCTCAGAGGTCCCCAGGGCCCCATGTGGCAAACACCCTTTTTAATATTTTTTATGAATGTTTATTTTTTTATTTTTGTTTATATATTTTTTTTATTAAAGGGCCCAGAGGTTCCCAGGGCCTTCGATGGCAACCCCACTTTTTTTATATAAGTGTTTATTTTTAATATATTTTTTTTATTTTATTTTTTATTAAAGGGTCCAGAGGTCCCGGATGGCAACACCCCTTTTTTTATATATATTTTTCTTTATTAAATCTTTTTTTGTAAAGGGCCTCCCGCTTCTAAATTCGCGGCAGCCCCGCCCCCCCCCCCCCGCGTCTCAATTTAAGGGGGCAGCACCCCCCCCCCCCGTTCTCTGCTCCAGGGGGCCCATGCCTGAAGCTGTGTAAGGGGCCCCATAATTCCTGATGGCGGCCCTGCCGCCCGTTAAGCCCCTGTGCTGCCCACAAATCAGGCTGAAAATCATCAGCGGCACGCAGCCAGGTGACAGTACTGCTTCCCTTCCCAGTGTTTTAAAATGTACAGAACACCTGGCTTCCCTTTAGACGTGCACTTCTCCCTTCCTGCCACTGGGTGCTGCTTGTATATAAAAGTGAATTAGAATGTGATTTTATAGCATTCCCAGTTTTCTCTTCCTGAGGCTGACTTCTTCATGTCCTGCTCCTCAAGGTATGTCACTGTTTGCTAATCTATATTGTAAATAGAAGTTTTCTGTAGAGTGTGCCCAAAGTCTTTATAATATTTGATGATTCACTGCAGGTCTGGTCAGTGTTTTAAAAAGTTCCTGTAATTTACACATGGCATGGCATGGGGTCACAGCACCGTCTGTCCATTCTGTTTTAGCACCATGGGACCCCATGCCATGTGTAAAATAGAGGAACTCTTTAAGTCACAGACCAGACCTGCAGTCCAGGCTGAGTGAGGCCTCAGAGCACATGGCATTACTGTCTGTATTTAACTGCTTGATGGGCTTATTTTGGGCCTGGCTGGTTCACATGTATGTGTTTTGGCGGCCCACATTTGTGCAGGCACAGCAGCCCATTCATTTGATGCCTCATGTAATAGGCTGAGCACACGGCACACCTATGCCCATCAAGCAATGAAATACAGCACTGTCTGTCCATTCTGCTGTCTGCTGTGACTTATCTGCAGTTCCCGCACTGTCAAAATGCCAAAGAAAAGAGAACTGATGCAACCATCATTTATAATGATTGATAAGATGCAATATAATACATTTTTGGTTTTGGGTTTCATACCACTTTAACCACTTCAGCCCCCAAAGGAGTTGCCGCCTTAAAGCAGACTTCCACCCTAAAGTGAAACTTCCGCTCATCTGATTCCTATCCCCCTCCAGTGCCACGATTGTCACCTTTTGGGGGTAGGAGGGACAGGATACCTGTCTTTGACAGGTATCCTTTCCCACTTCCGGAAGTCCGGGTCACGGCTCCGTGATCGTTTGGAGCACTTGGTTATTGGTTACTTTTGATCCGTATAGTATTTGTATCTGTATTTTTTTTTATAGGAAAAACGTTTCTCTGGGTACATCTGTGAACTTGAGAAAGGGCAGGGATGGCCAAAATTGTAATTTGTTTGTTTCTAGTGTACTATGCTGCTATAAGCCAGAGTTTTCAAAGATTAAAGTGATTTTAAGCTTTAAAATAAATAAAAATATTATGCTTACCTGCTCTGTGCAATAGTTTTGTACAGAGCAGCCCAAATCCTCCTTTCCTCTTTTGGGTCCTCTTTAGTGCTCCTGACTCCTCCTGCCTTCAAGTACTCCCCCCAGCTAACCGCTTCCTGGGGGGTACTTGGGGAGGCTTACTCATGAACCCTGTCGCCTGCGTTTATAGACACAGACAGCAAGGCTTTCATATCTGCCCACCAATCCTTCACCATAGGATTTGATTGACATCACCAGGAGCCAACCCTTACCATTAAAGGTATAAATAGAAAAGATATTCTCCTGCGCTAGTATGAAGGGCCTTAGTACAGATGGTAGTATTTCCTAGTAGTGGCGTGATCATGCATACCTCGCTAACTGGGCCGACTAGGGGAAGTCCATAATGCTATGTAGAAAAAGGAAAGGAGGACATGTGGCTTGATGCATGAATAATAATAAAACGTTTATTATAATAAACAAATGGGTTAATACAGGGTCTAGATACTATGTATTCAAAAGTAAAATAATGGGGGGTGTGGCTAGCCAGCAAAGCAGATGGCAGCAGCTTGAGACTGCTCCTCTTCACCTTGGGCCATCGGAGACAATAAAGCGACTACGCATATCGTTTCTTCCCACCAGCAGGCTCACACAGTGTGGGAACACTCCCGATGCCTTCTCGGAAGAGAAAAGAGTGTGCCAAACCCGTAAAAATTACTGACTTTTCCAGCTACCATGCCGCCACAGCTAGCAAAATGGTGCCGGCAGCTATGCAGAGATCACACACGGTCCTCACTCACAGCACGGAGCAGTTCAAAAGCCAGACCTTGGGAGATATAACAGGCAGGAGGCAGAGCACAGTCACTACTTTCCACTACCATCAGCATTCTCTAGCCCAGCTAAGAACAGGCAGAATATAGCTGCCTCTCCAACAGACACAGAGGAGTCTGGTAAGCTGTTTTAATTCTTCATTAGAGGAAACCAGGGAGCTACAAGACTCAATCACTGACTTCCCCACATCTAACCAACCAGTAATGGTCATGGACAACACTCTTAAAGATATGCTGGTATCCTTACACTCTACTCTGCATATGATGGGTTTACAAGCTCGCCCAAGCTGCTCCATATTGCGCTTTTTATTATCCTTGATTGCAATCTTTTTTAATATTCATATTTATTTATTTGAGTATTTTATAATTTTTCAATAAATACCCATTTCATGTTGGGATATGTGGAGGCTTTCTCTCCTTTTCTGTCTTTTATCTTTCACCCCGCGGTAAAGTTTGGTTATTGGACCATTCGGCATTCAAGATTCCTCTCTGTGCTTTTTCGGAGTCACCGCTCACAACACTAACAGAAGGAGGAGACCATTGGAAGACCTACATTTCAGGTTCCATTACTGGTAGATACAAGCTCAGTTGACCCACAACTGTAAGGTTAGTCGGGTCCATGACTGCTGGTAAGAGTGTTTATTCCCTCCATTTTGTGCAAGTGTTGGAAACAATCTTGAGTGACCATTTATGACAGCACATCGCTTTCTGTTTTTTAACCGCTTGCTGACCGCCCGCCGCCATATTACTGCGGGATGGCGGCACTCCTGGGCGAGAGCCCGTAGCTATACGTCTGCTTTAAATCGGCCGCCCCCAAGTCCCGCGCGCGTGCCCGGTGGGTACGATCGCCACTGGGCACCCGCGATTGCTCTTACAGAGCGGGGAACGGGAGCTATGTGTGTAAACACATAGCTCTCGTTCCTGTCAGCGGGGGAAACGCTGATTTTCTGTTCATACAATGTATGAACAGAAGATCAGTGATTTCCCCTAGTGAGGCCACCCCCCTATACAGTTAGAACACACCCAGGAACACACTTAACCCCTTCCCTGCCCCCTAGTGTTAACCCCTTCATTGCCAATGGCTTTTTTATAGTAATACAATGCATTTTTTATAGCATTGATCACTATAAAAATGCCAATGGCCCCAAAAATGTGTGAAAAGTGCCCGCCATAATGTCGCAGTACTGAAAAAAAATGCTGATCGCCGCCATTACTAGTAAAAAAAATATTAATAAAAATGTCATAAAACGACCCCCTATTTTGTAAACGCTATACCTTTTGCGCAAACCAATCAATAAATGCTTTTTGCAATTTTTTTTTAACAAAAAATATGTAGAAGAATACTTATCGGCCTAAACTGAGGAAAAAATTTTTTTTTTTATATATTTTTGGGAGATATTTATTATAGCAAAAAGTAAAAAATATTGAATTTTTTTAAAAATTGTGGCTCTATTTTTGTTTATAGTGCAAAAAATAAAAACTGCAGAGATGATCAAATACCACTAAAAGAAAGCTCTATTTGTGGGAAAAAAGGACGCCAATTTTGTTTTGGAGCCACGTCGCACGATTGTCAGTTAAAGCGATGCAGTGCCGAATCACAAAAAGTGCTCTGGTCATTGGACAGCAATATGGTCCGGGGCAAAAGTGGTTAAGCTACTTGTGACTGCATTTCATTCAATATATACTAGGATTGTATGGACTATATGCCATTATTTGTATATGGACTACATAAGTGTCTATTTTTACAGTCTTTAGACTGACATTTTTTTCACTTACCCTAACGCGCTAAGGTGGATTATTGCATTATTGGTTTAGTGTGTCACATATTTTTTGTGTGTTTTGAATTTATCACCAAGCCTTGGATACCCAAGGACCACTAATTGGGGTATTCCCTTCTTACATGTTGTAATATTCATTTATTGCACATTTCTTCATATTATTTGGGTTGACACTATTCACTCATTACTTATTTAGGGTTTGTATTTAAGCTTACAATTTCAGAACTTTACAATGGATTCAGCAAATGCCCTGGAATCCAAACCCAAGAACATTCGCTGATCCCTGTACACTAGTAGCAAAATCATATTTTTTCCATAAGTATTTTAACTAGACATGTGCACAGAAAAAATTTTCGTTTTTTTTTGTTCCGTTTCGTATGGTCCCGTCTGTTCGTTTCCGTTCGTTTTTCGTAAGACGCCCGTTTTCCCGTTCGTTTCCGTTCGTTTGTCGTACGACGCGATTTTTTCATATTCCGATCGTTTCGTATTTCCGTTACCGTTTTATTTTCGTACATGCGGGATGATTCGTTATTCTGTTTAATTCATGTTCGTTTCTTGTTAGACAATAATTATCGTTAATTTTCGTCAATTTGCATTCTGTGTATCTTGAATGCTTTTCTTTTGTTAGTGTCAGTTGTATGTTCATTGTTCAATGACATCTATAACAAAAGAATTTCATTATGTATATTGAATGAATTCCTTTTTCTGTTATAGGTGTCATATCAACATACGAAAATAACAAAAGAAACAGGTTCAAATGCAAATCTTTTGTTTATGTTTTTTTTTGAATGGCCAGAGAGTTACAATACTATTGTTAAGCCCCATACACTTGGTCAGACTATTTTAACAACACACATAAAAACGATCGTTTTCCGATCGTTCTCAGAAAATTCGTTTGTTTTTAAACTGCATCAGAAAACCATTTTTGGGTTCAGAAGTCTGGCCAACTGATCTCCCCTCAGATGAAAATCCACAGAAAAGTTTATTAGGCTTTACTATACAAGTGTACTCACTACTCTGCACAAAAGAGAAGCTGCTTTCAGTCACTGAGGCTGGCCATACATGTTCAATTTTCTTGTACAATTTTCTTTTAGATTTACCAAAAACCATATATGAGGTCAAACTAAACACTTTCAATTGTATGCAATCAGGCAGGCCCTTGCACTACATAGTTGAAGGTAAATCTAAAGAAAATTGCACAGAAAATCATGTATGGCCAGCCTAATGCCGCGTACACACGGTCGTTTTTTGCGATGAAAAAAACGACGTTTTTTTAAAAGTCATTTAAATTGATCGTGTGTGGGCAAAACGTCGTTTTTTGTCTTAAAAAAACGACCAAAAAAAAAATTCCAACATGCTTGAATTTTTTGTGTCGTTTTTCAAAACGTCGTTTTTTGTGTCATAAAAAATGATCGTGTGTGGGCAAAACGACATAGAAAATGACGTTTTAAACCCGCGCGTGCTCAGAAGCAATTTCTGAGATGGGAGAGCTCGTTCTGGTAAAACTACTGTTTAGAATGGATTAAGCACATTCGTTATTTTAAATCTAATGAAGAAAACAATGCGCTGTATTTGCCACAATGCTTTTTAAACCATTTCCAAGCTACCCTAAACTCCTAGTTTGTTGTGGCTCATCTTGTTTGACATATTTCTGTCAACCTTTTGACTTTATTATTTTTTTGGGCCCTTTTTTTTATTTATTTTTTGTTTTTTGGGACACGTAATTTTTTTGGGGTAATATCTTTTAACAGATGTTTTGAACTAAAATTTTTTTTTAAGGATTTTGGAGGGTGTGAAGTGACCACAGCAGCTTATTTTTTGTGGTTTCATTTACCCACAAGGAGGTTGTTGTTCCTTGTTTAATGTCGTTTTAATTTTTAAAATGTGTCTGCCTACTCACTATAACAATCTCTATATTTGTTTGTAAAAAAATACACATGGTCAAAATTTGCAAACCAACCAAAATATACCTTTATTCAGGTTAAAAAGGTAAATAAATAAAAAGTACAACCATCTGGCAATCCAAAAGCAAAACCAAATAAAAACAAAGAAGCCTGGATAAAAACAAAGGAGACCCTGCTTGAAGTTGTAAACACAAGGGTCCACCAAGAAAACAATGAAGGCTGTGAAGGCCAAAAAAAATTCGCTTCGGGGCATCATCTCCTCACTTCTTCTTCTTCCCTGCAGCCTTCCCTGCAGCCTTCCCTGCAGTCTTCCCTGCAGCCTTCCCTGCAGCCTTCCCTGCAGGCCGAGTCCTCAGGGGCTGTGTTTCTGGAGCCGACGTGCCAGGAGCCAGAGCAGGCTCAGGAAGAGGAGGAGCAGGAGAAGGAGCAGGAGCAGGGGCTGGAGATGGAGCAGGAGCAGGGGCTGGAGATGGAGCAGGACCAGGAAGCGCAGTAAGGACAGGAGTGCGAATCAGCCCAATGCCAATATCGTCATTGAGCTGTCCCAGTGTGGCCATGCTCATGATCTGGAACATAAGGGATTCGCAGCGCACACGCTGGCCCAGCTCTAGATTTTTAAGCTTGGCAGCGATCAGCGCTGCGAATCCCTCTTCCTCACTGGGCTGCTCTCTGATGGCCAAAGTTGCTTCACGGAGCATGGCCTGGGTCTCCTCCTCCATCTGCATGAGCCTTCTGGCCCTTTTTGCTGGGTTCCGGATAGGAGGGATTTGGGAGATACAATCACGCTGGCGTGACTCCTGTCTCCCACTGGGGCCTGCCTCCTCCTGGCTCCCAGTGGGGCCTGCCTCCCCCTGGCTCCCTGCGTGGCCTGCCTCCCCCTGGCTCCCTGCGTGGCCTGCCTCCCCCTGGCTCCCTGCGTGGCCTGCCTCCCCCTGGCTCCCTGTGGGGCCTGCCTCCTCCTGGCTTTGCTCTGCCTGTGTATAATAAAAAAGGGACATATTTTATTTTTTGGCTTCATTCATCACACACATTTCTAACTTAATGACATATCATAATTGAATGCTAAAATATATTTATCACAGGCCCTCCATCCCTAATTCTGTGGCCCCTTACACAGCTTTAGATATGTGCCCCCTGGAGCTGGGGGCGGGGGGGGTTGATGTTGACTGAAATTCCAAAGTAGGGGGCCTTTACCCAACCGTTTTTTTACTTTAGGGTGGACAAAATGTTAATGGCTAAAAAGGGTGTTTAACATCTGCGGCCACTGTATGGTGTACCTAATGGCGTACAAGAAAATGACACACATTCATTATGACCTCTGCATTTATGTATCTTGTCCCCATTCTGTTTTGCCACTATTGCTTAGTGATATGTTCCAAATTTTTTGGCCAAACATTTATATAATTTCAATCACTTGTAACATAAATTACTCATCATTATTATACTTTGCATTACAAAAATGAATCTGAAAATGCAATACCTGGCTCCATGGGTCACAATCTGCCTCCTCCATGAACTCAGGCTCTTCCTCTGAGCTTGCCTGCTCTTGCCTGCAGGGAACACTGGAGGGCTGACTGCAGGGAACACTGGAGGGCTGACTGCAGGGAACACTGGACTGTCTCCTTGGGGGAAGGGTAGACATGGATGGCCTGGACTCTATGTGATCATCCAGGAACTGCATCTGACTATAGTACCACAGGTTAGGCTTGTAGACGCTGTCAGCTGCAGCCCCAGATCTCATCGAGGCCAGGACTTGTGACCGTTGGGTCCTGTAGGTGCCCCAAAGCGAATTGATTTTAGCCTTAACAGTCTCCAATGTAGCGTTGGGGACCCTTGTTTTTACATATTCAAGCAGGGCCTCCTTTGCTTTCTTCCGGGCATCTTTGTTTTTATTAATTTTGCTTTTGGATTGCCAGAGAACTGGATGTTCCTTCCATCTCTGGATAAATTCTGTCAGAAATTCCGGATCCTTAAAGGCCTCCATTAGTTCTGCATGTACAAAACAAAAAACAAAGCCTAGTGTCAGTCAAGCCACTACTACTAATTAGCTTTTAAACACCATGGGGGTTATTTATGAAAGGAAAATACACTCTGCACTTCAATTGCACTGAAAGTGCACTTGGAAGTGCAATCGTTGTATAAATCTGAGAGGGGTAGATCAGAAATGAGGGGAAGCTCTGCTGATTGTATCAGACAATGATGTGCATGCTAAAATGCTATTTCTAAATTTATCCTTGCATGTCCTCCTCAAGATGTCCAGCGACTGCATTTACAAGTGCACTTGTAGTGCAAAGTGTCTTTTCCTTTAAGTAAATCACCCCCCATATCTTCTAGCCCACACAATCATCCACTGTTCCCTAATATTTGTAATGTCCATAATCCAGATACATACCGTCTTATGATCCGATCGTCTCTTCCGCCTTGTTCCGCAGGTTGTGAACGGCGCTTGCAATGAACCCCCCATATCTTCTAGCCCACACAATAATCCACTGTTCCCTAATATTTGTAATGTCCATAATCCAGATACATACCGTCTTATGATCCGATCGTCTCTTCCGCCTTGTTCCGCAGGTTGTGAACGGCGCTTGCAATGGCGTGGATCCCTTTAAACGGCGCGAACGTGTGACGCGATGCACGAGATCCCGCCCCTGACGTTCGGTCTCGTCTTTTCCACGCCCCTTTCTCGATCTTTCTTTGTGGGTGTGTTTTAGGCAAGAACAAGATGGAGAGAAACATGGCAAGCTCAAGCCATCAGGCAGGCCAGGCCCAGCCAACCGGACGATCCCGGCGGAGGTACAAGGCCTCAAACATGGCCTTCCAAGAGATGGTGGAGATGGTCACCATCTTACAAAGGGAGGATTATGACGGGAAGCATGGCCCTTACCTGCATCCAAACAGGGTGAAGGCCGACATCATGGAGAAGGTGATCAGGAGGCTGCATCAAAAATTTGGCCAACGCAGGACTCGAGAACAATTGAGAAAGAGGTGGTCAGACCTCAAAAACAGAGAGCCTGAACAACTCCAGCATATCAAGAGGCTGATTCGGGGAAAAAGTAAGTTTTTTTTATTTTTTGACACATTTGTGGTGTTTGTTAATTGTGCCATGTGATTTTAATTTCAGGTTGTACTGTATCTGTTTGTGGGCACAAAAAGTGGTCGGAGAAGTCGTCGTTTATACGTTGTTTTTCGACCTACTAAACGACAATCTTCGTGCTAAATATCATCATGCGCCTAGTTCGCATGGACAAAAAGGAGTGTATAAACACTATATCATTCCCAAAAAACGTCTTTGTATTTGTTATTATTTGAACAAACGACGACTCCTACGACCAATTCATGTGTCCCCAAACAGGAATCTTGCCATTTTTGTTGTAATGTGACTTCACTTGTGATCTTTTGTAATGTAGATTTGTACCTAAATTAAAGTCGATGTGAAAAGCTTAGTAAATATGACCAATAAACAGAAAAAGGAGAGTCTGCTCAGCAGTGGATTCTGCACATGTTTATATACTCTGTACTTGTATTTTTAGTTCTCACTCATATCTCTTTATAATCTTTTACCTTTCTTTTTTCCCTATCTTCAATCTCGTAGGGCGCAGTGAAGCAGCAAGGCAGGTTGGAACTTCCGAAGCCCCACCCCCGAGGGATGATGACGCTGCCACCACATCCAGTAAATTTCCTACACAACACTCATACCCAGGTAATCTAGATCAGGGATCCTCAAACTACGGCCCTCCAGCTGTTGTGGAACTACACATCCCATGAGGCATTCATTGTAACACACTGACATTCACAGACATGACTAGGCATGATGGGAATTGTAGTTCCTGAACAACTGGAGGGCCGTAGTTTGAAGACCCATGATCTACATGTAGGTTTTCCGAATTTTAATACCTTTTTTGTTCCCACATTTCAGGAGCAAGTCGTGCAGCGACAATGGACAGGGATACTGCCAAATTTGTGCTGTCCGAAATATGGTCCTTCAGGGAACAACTAGAGGACATCCAGGACACTGCACGAGAAGTGGTAGAAAAATCAAAAGGGCTGGAGACACAAATTAAAAATTTAATAGATTATTTGGGTAGGTTTTGATTTATTTAGTGTTTATTTTGTAATAGAAAAAAGGTTTGGTTTATAATAAAAAAAAAAAATGTGATTTTATTTTTTGAATAATGTAAAAAAAAAAAAAAAAAAAAAAAAAAAGTGATTTTAGTTTTTGAATGTAAAAAAAAAAAAGTGATTTTATTTTTTGAATAATGAAAAAAAAAAAAATGTGATTTTAGATTTTGAATAATGTAAAAAAATAAATATATAAAAAAAAGTGATTTTATTTTTTGAATAATGTAAAAAAAAAAAAAAAAAAGTGATTTTATTTTTGGAATGTTATAAAAAAAAACAAAAACAAAAAATATATATTTGTTTTGTAACTAAAAAAAATGTTTTTAAAAAATTTTATGTCAAAAAGTTATGTTTTTCAAGATGCAAAAAATAAAAAATTTACAGTAAAATATGTGTCTTGTTATTTAAGCTCAATGATTAATAGAAAATACTAGGGTTGTCCCGATACCGATGCCGAGTATTTGCGGGAGTACTTGTACTCCCGCAAATACCCCCGATACCTAAATAGAATACTTCCCCCCCCATATTGCAGCGATGCGTCCCTCATACCTTTTTAGATATGCTGACGCCGCCGCATACCGCCTTATCCCCCTGCACAATCGCATAGCTTACATTACAAGCATTCATTCTGAATACTTGTAAATGGCCGTGTATTGACACTCCCCCTCTCCGGATTGGACGGATCCCTCCATCCGGAGAAGGGGAGTTTTAAAACACGAAGCGCGGCCATTTACAAGTTTTTAGAATGAAAGCTTGTAATGCGCTACGCCAAGGATCTCCAAACTACGGCCCTCCAGCTGTTTCGGAACTACATTTCCCATGAGGCATTGTAAAACTCTGACATTCACAGACATGACTAAGCATTATGGGAATTGTAGTTCCTGAACAACTGGAGGGCCATAGTTTGGAGACCCCTGCGCTACGCGATTGTGCAGGGGGATACGGCGGTATGCGGCAGAGGCGGCATCAGCATATCTAAAAAGGTATGAGGGACGCATCGCTGCAATATGGGGGACATACATGGCTGCATATGTGGGGGACATGGCTGCATTTGGGGACACATTTAAAAAAAAAGTATCGGTATTCGGGATCGGCGACTACTTGAAAAAAAGTATCCGTACTTGTACTCGGTCCTAAAAAAGTGGTATCGGGACAACCCTAGAAAATACCTAAAAAAAATGTATGCTGAGAACATTAAACAATGAGGGATAGTTATTTCAGTCCATCACAAACACATGGCACTATGATAACCTAGGACCGTGATGGCGAACCTTGGCACTCCAGATGTTTTGAAACTACATTTCCCTTGATGCTCCACTATACTGCAGAATGCATGAGCATCATGGGAAATGTAGTTCCAAAACATCTGGGGTGACAAGGTCGCCATCACTGACCTAGGAGATAAAATAAAAACACAAACCTTATAAATTAATTAAAGAACAAAGAAAAGACTGTTTCAGGCAAAAAATAAATTTAATTATTCAGCCAAGATCTGGCATTGGAATGGCCCCCCTACCCATAAAGTAGTCCACATATGCCTGACGCACAGCACGTGCGTTTCGGGGGGCCAATTGGGGATGGGCAGCGTCACGAGCTGCCTCTGGAATGTCAACAGGGTCATCAGGCAAAAGGGTTAGGTAAGAAGAAGAATGTTTTTTTAAATAGTTGTGTAAAATGCAGCAGCATGTAATTATATAATTCAACTTGTATTCGGCCATGTTTATGGCAGTAAGAAATAGCCGGAAACGGCTGGCCATGATGCCAAAGGCATTTTCCACCACACGTCTGGCTCTGGCCAGCCTGTAATTAAACACCCTCCTCTCAGGGGTGAGGGCGCGTTGGGGAAATGGCCTCATGAGGTGAGGACCCAAGGCGAAAGCCTCATCTGCAACAAAAACGAAGGGCAGACCCTCTTCATTATCCTCCGCAGGCGGCAATCCCAGGTCCTCGGAAAGAAGCCGTTGGGCGAACTCCGTCTCGGCAAAGACACCACCGTCCGACATCCGCCCATTTTTCCCAACATCAAGATACAAGAACTCGTAATTGGCAGACACCACCGCCATCAGAACAACACTGTGGAACCCCTTGTAATTGAAATAATGGGATCCACTATGGGGTGGTGGCACGATGCGGACGTGCTTGCCGTCAATAGCTCCTCCGCAGTTTGGAAAATTCCATCGCCGGGAGAAGTCCGCTGCCACAGTCTGCCATTCCTGTGGCGTGGTGGGGAACTGTAGATACCAAAAAAATAAAAAAATATCAAACAAACATTCCTAAAAGAACATCCCAAAACATTTTTTGATACCAAAAAAACAAACATTAATTTGAAGTATTATTAACCACTTCCTTACTGGGCATGTAAACCCCCTTCCTGACCATGTGAAATTTCAGCTTGCGGCACTGCGTCGCTTTAACTGACAATTGCGCGGTCGTGCGATATGGCTCCCAAACAAAATTGGCGTCCTTTTTTCCCCACAAATAGAGCTTTCTTTTGGCTGGTATTTGGTCACCCCTGCGATTTATATTTTTTGCGCTATAAACAAAAAACGACGACTATTTTGAAAAAAAAAACAATATTTTTTACTTGTTGCTATAAAATAAAAAATTCATTTTAGGGCGATACGTATTCTTCTACATATTTTTGGTTAAAAAAAAAAAAAAATCAAAAAAAATCGCAATAAGCGACTGGTTTGTGCAAAAGCTATAGCACCTACAAAATAAGGGACAGAATTATTATTTGTTATTTATTTTTTTACTAGTAATGGTGGCGATCTGCGAATTTTATTGCGACTGCGACAACATGGCGGACACATCGGACACTTTTGACACCTTTTTGGCACCATTCACATTTATACTGCAATCAGTGCTATAAATATGCACTAATTACTGTATAAATGTGACTGGCAGGGAAGGGGTTAACACTAGGGGGTGAGGAAGGGGTTAATGTGTATCCTGCATTGTGTTCTAACTGTGGGGGGAGGGGGGGTGACCGATCTGTGTCCCCATGTATAAGGAACACTGATCGGTCTGCTCTCTCCAGTGACAGGACGCTGTCATTGTGAGAGCCGGCAATGAGAAATGATCTCATATGTTTACATATGAGATCATCTCTCATTGGCTGCACAGATCGCATTGCAAACGGCCACTCTGATTGGCCGTTCGCGGCGAGCTGTGATTGGCTGTGTCCAAGGGACACGGCCAGTACACAAGTTCCCCGCTGCGTGCTCTGGAGCGCACGCTGGGAACACAGAAAGAGGCTGCCGTGAAAAAACGGCAGCCCAGAGATTTAGAACCACCCTGCGGCCGCATATAGTCGTACGGCCGTAGGGAAGTGGTTAAAAATAGGAAAAATAAGAAGAGATCACTAAAGCAGATTAATCACACCCTCTGATGGTCACAATCCTACAAAAAATAAGGGGAGTGGAGGCCCAAAATGAGTTTGAGACCTCTAAAAAAAATTAAATACTAAAAAAATGTTAATTTATACAATTACAAAAAAAAGAGGGGGGGGTTTGTGCGTGCACTACAATATAGGACAACATATAGGGGGATATAGGGACTTCTATAGACAGCACTACAATATAGGACAAAATATAGGGGGACTAGGCTAGGTGGGTTTGGGACACAAAAAAAAAAAAAAAAACCTGGACAGGTTGGCAAAACAAAAGATGCATGTAGGAGCAAATATAAAATGAATACAGCATGCATGGAGATGAAAGGGAACATTACCAGCAGATCACAAACAGGTTAATTAGGGACTGTTTAAAACCAAACAAATTGAAACAAATACAAAAGCCTAAATAAAACATAGTTTGTGCCTTTAAAGGCCACCACTTACCTTAATATAGTCCTCCTGCAGAACATGAATGATGGCAGAACAGGTCTGGGGAATTATGAGGCCCAGAGCCTGGGGGGAGATGCCCGTCGAGAACTTCAAGTCCTGCAGACTTCTCCCTGTTGCCAGGTACCGCAAGGTGGCAACTAGCCGCTGCTCAGCAGTGATGGCTTCCCGCATAACGGTGTCCTGCCTGGTGATATAAGGCGACACCGAAGCCAAAAGCTGCTGAAATACGGGGTCAGACATCCGAAGAAAATTCCTGAAATCATCAGGGTTATTTTCTCGGATCTCCCGCAGCAGAGGCATATGAGAGAACTGGTCCCTGCGAAGAAACCAGTCCTTGGCCCACAAAGTCCTTCTCGCCCTCCTCAAGGACCGGAGCCGGGATGCAGCACACATCCCAACAAGAAGCACAGCACGATCTCGGCGACGAGAACGTACCCGCAACATGGCTAGAAAACGGTCGTCAAATCAGATCGCACTAAAACACCGCTCTGAAGTACAGAAATGCCTTTGAAGAACGGACCTGCAAAACAGGAACGTGTAGACAAGAACGCACTGCCAAAACAGATACGATTGGAAAACAAGCACTGTATCACAAATACGACCCCAAAAGCACAAACTGTACGACAGTAAACGATATTAAAGCACGAAGACTGAAAAGCGCGAATCGTCTCTCACCAAACTTTTACTAACACGCAGCAACACAATATCAGCAAAAGAGGCCGTCTTCCGCATGGAAATGACCCTTTATAGTTCCGTCGTACGTGATGGACGTCACGGCGCTTTGCTAGACTTTTTGGGAAAAACGATGGTGTGTACGCAACGTCGTTTTGGAAAATGAAGTTTGAAAAACGTCGTTTTTTTTCATCGCAAAAAGTGATCGTGTGTACGCGGCATAACTCTCTGGCCATTAAAAAACCCATAAACAGTAGGTTTGCATTTGAACCTGTTTCTTTTGTTATTTTCGTATGTTGATATGACACCTATAACAAAAAAATTGCATTCAGTATTTTGAATACACAGAAAAAAGAAAAAAGAATTCATTCAATATACATAATGAAATTCTTTTGTTATAGATGTCATTGAACAATGAACATACAACTGAAAACGAACACAAAACAGATTTAAACAAAATACACAATGCAAACCTCTTGATACAGATTTAATTTTCATTATTTTGCCATTTTCGTTTTGTCGTTTTTTCCCGTCGGATCGTTCGTTCGTATTTGCGGTCGTTCGTTATGCGGCTCATCCGTTATCCCGTCGTTTTCGTATTTTGGTGCTTTACCGTTTTCGTATGTACACATTATCCCGCGGGTACGAAAATGAACATTTTCGTACGAAAATAACATTCGTACGAACGGGAATGCACATATCTAATTTTAACCACTTCAGATCCGCGCTATAGACAAAAGACGTCCACAGCACGGAACTGAAGTGCCGGGATCATGACTTTGGACGTCATGTTATTGTAATTCCGCGCACGCGCCACTGAGGATTCGATGCGTGTACCCGGCGGCCACGGTGTCCGTCAGGTACACGCGATCGGCGGTGACAGAGCAGGGACGTGGAGCTCTGTGTGTAAACACAGAGCTCCACGTGCTGTCAGAGGAGAGGAGACAGATGCTGTTTCCCTTGTACATAGGGACAAAGCATCGGTCACTTCCCCCAGTTAGTCCCCTCCCCCCACAGTAAGAACACACCCAGGGAATACATTTAACCCCTTCCTCACCCCTAGTGTTAACCCCTTCAATGCCAGTCACATTTATACAGTAATTAGTGCATGTTTATAGCACTGGTAGCTGTATAAATGTGAATGGTCCCAAAAATGTGTCAAAAGTGTCTGATGTGTCCGCCGTAATGTCACAGTCCCAATAAAAATCGCAGATCGCCACCATTACTAGTAAAAAAAAAATAGTAAAAAAAAATCATAATTCTCTCCCCTATTTTGTAGGCGCTATAACTGTTGCGCAAAATACGTAGAAGAATACGTATCGGCCTTCACTGAGAAAAAAAAATAGTTTTTAAAAAAAATTGGGATATTTATTATAGCAACAAGTAAAAAAGATATATTTTTAAATTGTCGCTCTTTTTTTGTTTATAGCGCAAAAAATAAAAACCGCACGTGCGATCAAATACCACCAAAATAAAGCTCTATTTGTGGGGAAAAAAGGACGTCAATTTTGTTTGGGAGCCACGTCGCACGACCGCGCAAATGTCAGTTAAAACGAAGCAGTGCCGGAAGCTGAAATTTCACCTGGGCACGAAGGGGGTTTATGTGCCCAGTAAGCAAGTGGTTAAATTCATTGTTTACCACATCGCCTGTGGAGCAGGGAAGCAGGTACCAGAAGTACACTAATCCATACGCTTGTTTGGCTATAACTATCCACACAGGGAAAATGTTAAGATTTGTTAATCAAGCGCCAAACAAAAATGTCCTCCATGGAAATGGCAGTTGTCACAAACCTGTACATCTGGTCCATAGGCAGAAAGACCTTGTAAGACTTGAGATGATGCACTTATGAAATAATCATTGGATATACTGTATTTACACACAATAATTATATGACCAGTGAAACCTTAATTTGGTTTACAATGGAAACCTTCACTGACTTTTTTTTGCTGGCCTTCAAACCATTTAAATTTGTCCTATATTTTCTGCCTGTTAAACTGGATCTTTTATTGAATATGTGATTCTAAAACTTAGGTATACGGGGGTATAAGTACATTAGCATTATATGTGTTTGTGGTTCTAAAATCCAGACATCCAATTATATTGCATCTTTCCAGGACAGAGCGGATCCAATATATAGTGGAAAACTGAATGAAAGACCTAGAAAGTGTTTGTATTTAGCAGTTGTCATTAATTTGAATATTCCAATCCTCTGGCATCTCTCTTCATCCTTAAGGCTAATTAAAGTGGATTAAGCACACTATATTCTAGTACCCTGTAGTCAGTCAGACTTTCATATACTGTTTACTACTTATAATTATCTGGTGCCTCAAGTGTTGCTGATCTAATTAAGTTGTGTATGCATCATTCATTTTGGAATTTCCAGTATAATTAGAAACTGAGAAATCAACTTTTATGTGGAATTCTCCCTTCAGAAATCTTTCAGGTGTTATAATTTCATGTGTAAAACCCCTACTTCTGTAAAACTAATTAGCTGACATTGTGTCATTTATTGATGATTTAAAACATGTTATAACCTAAAGCTATGACATTGTTCCTAAACCTACACAGTAAAATGACTTACCTGTGTGCGCAATATAACAGTTAGCAATGATGAACTATGTATTTGTCATAGTTGCACTTCAGGTTACCAGATCATTTAAATCCAGATACAAAGATGCAGATGTTGCATGGCTGTCATATCACTATGCTCAATATGTAAAGTATACATTAGGCTATTAATGGGGAAAAAAAAAAAAAACATTCTAAATTTAGAAATTATTTATTTTAATTTAATATTTTAATAGTAATTTTTAGAGCAATTTTTTATGTTGTTTTAATAAATAATGCTGTTGATATATTTATCATTGTAATATCATTGAGTGACATAGCAAAAAAGAGAATGTGACTTAGGCCACGTACACACGAGGAGATTTATCCGATGAAAACGGTCTGACACACCGTTTTCATCGGCTATGTCTGCTGGGCTATTTTGGTTTGATCTGTGTACACACGATCAAACCAAAATCCCTGCGGACAGACAGCGCGGTGATGTGGCGGTGACGTTGACTCCGCCACGTCACCGAACCAGGAAGTAAAATACTTCCACGCATGCGTCAAATCCATACGACGCATGCGGGAGATTTCGGTCCGCTGGTTAGGCGTACTAACCAGCGGACATGTCAGACAGACGGGTTTCCAGCAGACAAGTTTTAAAGCATGCATATTTGTACACATATATACAGGGTAACCAGAACGTGGATGTTTCACATCTACTGAGGTAATGTAGAGTTTTGGGAACCGGTACAGTTTCTATAGGTGGGGTGTCGCACGATGGTTAGCCCAACAATGTTTCGCGTTTTTGGCGCTTCTTCTGGAGCTTTTTAACACAGATATTGGGTGAGTAGTAGAATGTATATATGAAAAATATGACCAAAAAGGATTTTTCAAGGGCAGAGGTCGGGGGAAGGATGTAAGTACTTTTTCACAGCAAGTTCAGGACAGAGTGGTTATAGTAAACTTCTTAGTCCATACTGCATTGTCGTATTAGCGGTCCAGGGTGACTATTAAAGGTAGCCTAGCGTTTGCTTTACAGGGCAAGTCCACCCGAACGGATCACACCTAAGCAGGGGTCAGCCAAATCTCCCAAGGGAAATTCACCGCTATAGGAGAAAAATCTTGGTGGAAGTACCCTAAAATAGGACCTCTGCCCGTGATGACATGGACAGTGAATGAACAGCCGCGGTTCATTTTCTTCTATAGCGGTGAATTCCCCTTGGGAGATTTTGTTGACCCCTGATTAGGTCTGATCCGTTCGGGTGGACTTGCCCTGTAAAGCAAACGCTAGGCTAACCTTTAATAGTCACCCTGGACCGCTAATACGACAATGCAGTATGGACTAAGAAGTTTACTATAACTACTCTGTCCTGAACTTGCTGTGAAAAAGTACTTACATCCTTCCCCCGACCTCTGCCCTTGAAAAATCCTTTTTGGTCATATTTTTCATATATACATTCTACTACTCACTAAATATCTGTGTTAAAAAGCTCCAGAAGAAGCGCCAAAAACGCGAAACATTGTTGGGCTAACCATCGTGCGACACCCCACCTATAGAAACTGTACCGTTTCCTAAAACTCTACATTACCTCAGTAGATGTGAAACATCCACGTTTTGGTTACCCTGTATATATGTGTACAAATATTTTCTAGTGGTCTGTCTCACTCTGTTACATGTTAATCAACTGCCACTCCTTGTGACAGTTTATGTTTTAACTAATATATATTTTGTCTGTCTTATCCATTATGTATTCTTTTGTATGTAATAAATAATCTATTTTTAAACTGTACTACGCCTACAAAGTCCGTCTTCCACTATACACTCGTGTATATTTAACTATCTAAGAGTGTTAGATAGGATTCTCCTGCTTGAGAAATCTACACCAGCACTGTTTATTTCTGTGAGATCTGCATCTTATCGTTTAGGGACAGGTTCCTGCTATTTCCTATAGGGACATAAATGTATAGGTGACTCTCTGCATATTTTACCAGCACTGCACCTGTCACCTTTGATATACTTTGTGTTCAGTACATTGCTTAGGGATAGGTTCCTGCTATTTCCTATAGGGACAGAAATATATAGGTGACTCTGCATATTTCACCAGCACTGCACCTGTCACCTGTGATATACTGTGTGTGTCCAGTACATTGCTTAGGGACAGGTTCCTGCTATTTCCTATAGGGACAGAAATATATAGGTGACTATCTGTTTTTTAGAGACATTTTAATAGTCAAAAGTCCGGGTCCCCATTGACTTCAATGGGGTTCGGGTCAAGTTCGGGTCCCGAACCCGAACTTTTTTTTTAAAGTTCGGGTCCGAACCCGAACATCCAGGTGTCCGCTCAACTCTATCCACAGCTACTCAGGCTATGTATTCCCCCAGTTAAGCCTGCTGTTGGTTAAGTCTGGGTTCACATATGTACGGCTGCAGTTTGCAGTCTGGAGTTCGGTGCGGTTCTGCTCACCGGTTCTGGTGCGATTCAGGTGCAACTTTTTTCCTGATTTTCCCCAAAAACTCACAGGACCCTTTTTAAAATTGCACCATGGGCGCCAAGGACATGTGTGAACCGGCTCCATTGAGAGTCGGTCACATTTACATGTCATGCGACTTTAATGCAGTTTAAAATACATTCAATTTGCATATGGTGTATTTAGAGCACCTGAACACATAGTTACACAGTTACATAGTTAGTCAGGTTGAAAAAAGACACAAGTCCATCCAGTTCAACCATAAAAAACAAAAAAAAATAAAAAATAAAACACAGTACATCCCATACACCCAACTCCATACCCACAGTTGATCCAGAGGAAGGCAAAAAACCCCAGCAGAGCGATGATCCAATTTGCTGCTGGAGGGGAAAAAATTCCTTCCTGATCCCCCGAGAGGCAATCGGATTTACCCCGGATCAACTTTACCTACAAAACGTAGTACTCCGTTATATTATGTGCATTTAGGAAAGAATCCAGGCCTCTCTTAACCTCCCTGGCGGTATGATTCTTTAAGATTTTAGGTGCTAAAAGCGGTACCATTATTTGCAAGGGAATTTGGCGTTTTATACTGTAGGCTTGTAATTCTTAGGAATAACTCACTTAAATCTATTCAAACAAGAGTCTAATAGGCATCCCGGGTATGATTTTTTTTTTTTTTTTTAATTAAAAATTATAATATAATAAATAATTATAAAAAATGATCACAAATGATAATATAATTATAGTAAAAATTATTCAATAATGTAATCAAATCAAAATCACTGAAATTTGCTCAGTTGCAGAATTTTTGCTGTCATTTTTTTTTTTTTTTTATGACGAATTTCCCCATAAATCGCTATCGCTAAATTCTGCAAGTGATTCTGATTTATTATCGCTGTTTTTTAGCTGCTCTAAAACAATTTTTGCCATAAAGGGACACTTTTGGTTGCTATGGGCAATCTACAGTTTGCAGGGAGAAAGAAAAGTTTTTATTATACAAAATGACATGTAGTGTACAGGGCAGACCACTAGGGACATGGGGGTGTGTATTTTTTACATACAGTACTGTAATCTATAAGATTACAGTGTACTGTATGTATAGTGTTTGTTTACTTTTTTAAATTTGGCGCCGTTCCCCCCCCTACGTCGCGACGCTCGCAGGGAAGGGAATCGGAGGTACACACAGCATCAGGCGGACATCCGCCCGCCGTGTACTGCGGGGATTCATCGCTGGATCGCAGAGAAAAGGTAAGTAAACTTTTTCTGCATCCAGCGAGGTAAGCGCGTGTGTGGCACGGGGTTACCGATATTAGCTTAAAAATCTCACCCCGTGCCACACACGTGAAGACCGCCAGGGAGGCTAGTCTGACCGGGGGAAAAAAAAAATGCACCCCGAGCGTGACTCGGGGTTACCGCTTCTGGCACTGAATGTTAACCCCGAGTCACGCTCGGGAATACCGCCAGGGAGGTTAAAGCAATCTACTGAGCTGGCCAGAACCACCTCTGGAGGGAGTCTGTTCCACATTTTCACAGCTCTTACTGTGAAGAAACCTTTCCATATTTGGAGGTGAAATCTCTTTTCCTCCAGACGTAAAGAGTTCCCCCTTGTCCTCAGTGTTGACCTTAAAGTGAATAACTCAACACCAAGTTCACTATATGGACCTCTTATATATTTGTACATGTTGATCATATCCCCCCTTATTCTCCTCTTCTCAAGAGTGAATAAATTCAGTTTTTCTAATCTTTCCTCATAGCTGAGCTCCTCCATGCCTCTTATCAGTTTGGTTGCCCTTCTCTGCACTTTCTCCAGTTCTCCGATATCCTTTTTGAGAACTGGTGCCCAAAACTGGACTGCATATTCCAGATGAGGTCTTACTAATGATTTGTACAGGGGCAAAATTATATCTCTATCTCTGGAGTCCATACCTCTCTTAATACAAGAAAGGACTTTGCTCGCTTTGGAAACCGCAGCTTGGCATTGCATGCCATTATTGAGCTTATGATCAACTAAAACCCCCAGATCCTTCTCCACTACAGATCCCCCCAGTTGTACTCCCCCTAGCATGTATGACGCATGCACATTCTTAGCCCCTAAGTGCATAACTTTACATTTATCAACATTAAACCTCATCTGCCACATAGTCGCCCAATTAGACAGAACATTGAGGTCGGCTTGGTGTCATCTGCAAAAACAGAAATGTTACTTTGGATCTCAGACCCAATATCATTTATAAATATATTGAAAAGTAAGGGACCCAACACCGAACCTTGGGGTACACCACTGATAACCTTGGACCATTCAGAGTATGAATCATTAACCACAACTCTCTGAATTCTGTCTTTCAGCCAGTTTTCTATCCATTTACAAACCGATATATCTAATCCTGTAGACCTTACCTTACACATGAGCCGTGTGTGGGGAACTGTATCGAACGCTTTTGCAAAATCCAAGTATACCACGTCCACTGCCACGCCTCTGTCCAGGGTTTTACTTACCTCTTCATAAAAGGAAATCAGGTTTGTCTGACAACTTCTGTCCTTCATGAATCCATGCTGTCTGCTGCTTAAATAGTTTTTTTCCAGCAAGAACTCATCCATGTGGTCTTTTATTAAACGTTCCAGTATCTTCCCAACTATAGAAGTTACACTAACAGGTCTATAGTTACTTGGTAAAGACTTTGTTCCCTTTTTAAATATGGGCACCACATTGGCTTTATGCCAATCCAGTGGTACTATTACTGTCATTAATGAGTCCCTAAATATTAGATACAGTGGCTTTGAAATTTCAGAGCTCAATTCTTTTAGGATCCGTGGGTGGATGCCATCTGGTCCAGGTGCTTTATCCACCTTTTTTCTGTCTAAATATTTCTGGACCATATCACTTTTGAGCCATTGTGGATTTGGGGCTGTGTCACTCCCACCCCCATTATGGACATGAGCTCCCCCATTCTCCATTGTATACACAGAGCTGAAGAAAGCATTTAATAAATTTGCCTTCTCTATGTCCTCAGTCACCCAGTCTAGATTATTTTGTAAAGGGCCTACATGCTCAGACTTGACCTTTTTACTATTAATATATTTAAATAATTTTTTGGGGTTTGTCCTACTATCTTTTGCAATCTGTCGTTCATTTTGAATTTTTGCATCCTTGATTTCCTTTTTACATATTCTATTATATTCTTTGTAACATTTAAATGACACTAGTGTTCCTTCATTTTTATATTTTTTAAAAGCTATTTTCTTATTGTTTATAGCTTTTTTAACTTTGACCGTGAGCCACATAGGTTTTATCTTTAGCCTTTTAAACGTATTGCCCATGGGAATATACTTTGCAGTGAGGTTCCAAAGAGTCTTTTTGAAGAATTCCCATTTCTCTTCTGTGTTCATCTGTGCCAATATTCCCTCCCAGTCCAAGCCCTGGAGAGCAGTCCTCATGCTTTGAAAATTTGCTCTCTTGAAATTAAGTGTTTTTATCTTTCCTGTATGTATTTCTTGCTTATAGTTTACATTAAACAAAATCATGTTATGATCACTGCTACCCAGGTGCTCCTTTATCTGAACGTTAGTAATAAGCTCTGCATGGTTTGAGATTACCAGGTCCAACAGAGCATCATTCCTAGTTGGGGCCTCAATAAACTGGACCATAAAATTGTCCTGCAATAGGTTTTTAAATTTTTGTCCTTTAACTGTCCCAGAAATTTCATTATTCCAGTCAATTTCTGGGTAGTTAAAATCCCCCATTATTATCACCGTCCCAGCCCTTGCAGCCCTTTCCATCTGTGCAAGGAGCCAAGTCTCCACCTCCTCATTAACATTGGGTGGTCTATAACAAACTCCAATGATTAACTTTGAACTACGCACATCTGTATGCAGTTCCACCCATAATGCTTCAACTTCATCACACTCTCCATCAACCAGGTTCTCTTTCACGCTTGCTTTGAGGTCACTTCTCACATAGAGACAGACCCCTCCACCTTTCCTTTTTACCCTGTCTTTCCGAAAGAGAGCATAGCCAAGAATATTAATAGCCCAGTCATGTGAGGATTGAAGCCAAGTTTCAGCAATACCGATTATATCATAGCTCTCCTCATGCACCAGAGCTTCCAACTCACCTGTTTTGCTTGGAAGGCTTCTGGCATTGGTGAACACACACTTAAATGTATTGTTACATTTTTTGCTGGTGTTTTTCATATGATTTTTAGTAGTGCAAATGGCACTATAATTTCCAATGGCTGTTTGCAACATGGGAACTTTCTTGTCACCTGCCATAACCCCACCTCCATCTATCCCCATTCCACTCTCCATTAATGTCTGACCCCTAACTGACCTGTGTGCCCGATGTAATTCAAATTACCCTCCCCCCTCAAGTCTAGTTTAAATACTCCTCCAGCATTCCCTTAATCCTCTCCCCCAGCACAGCACTTTTGTATAACTCCCATCAAATTTTAATTCATCAAGATTACTGCCTGGGTGAGCCCCAGGGAAAAATGCAGTACATGTTTGCGTGTTGCGCACTCTTCACTGTTTTCTGTCGGATCTGCCTATGGGATCAGTGTTTTACCTTTTATAGTAATTTTAAAGCAAGAAGATTTTTTACCTTAATGCATTCTATACATTAGGAAAAAATCCTTCTGTGTGCATCAGCCCCCCTCAGCCCCCCTAATACTTATCTGAGCCCCCTCTCAATCCAACTATGTCCACAAGTGCCTCAGCCATCAGGGATTCTCTCTTCTGATTGGCTGAGACACATCAGTGGTGCCATTGGCTCCTGTTGCTGTCAATCAAACTCAGTTGGCCAACGAGGAGAGAGAGGGTGGTCCAAACCTTGGGTCTGAGGGGTCTGTGTGGAAAGAATACACAAAGATGTGGCGCAGATCAGGTGCCCCCATAGCTAGATACTTTCTGTGGGGGCACTCAACAGGATGAAGGGGTCAGGAGCGCCAATATGAGACCTGAGAAGAGGATGATCGTGGCTACTTTGTGCAAAACCAATTGCACAGAGCAGGTAAGTATAACATGTTTGTTATTTTATAGAAAAATTGTTTACTTTAGTATCACTTTAAAGGACAGACAGTATTGGCCTTTGCTAGTGCCACTTTGAAATCCAGAGTCAGATTATACCTGTCCTACTAAGAAACCCAAACCACCTTTGCTTCATACATTAAGAAACCTATGGTCAATGCTTGCATCCACAGTGCTGTAGAAGGATATCCCTCAACTTGAACTCTATACAACAATATTTGATATTCAAATCCCTCTGGGCCGTTTCATGTGACCCTCACACCCAGGTTTTTTTCTTTTTAGCCAGAACCCTGCACAGTGTGCATGGCACACTGCTAAAACCTGCACTTGTATGTAGCTCACTCCTGAACATTGCAGTCTGTACATATGACATTCCTGAACACTGCACCCTGTACATAGTGTACCCCTGAACCCTGTGCTCTGTACATAGTGCCCCCCCGTAACCCTGCAATCTGTAAATAGCGTATAGTGTATCCCTATACCCTGCACTCTGTACATATCACACCCCTGAACCCAGAAAACTCTGTACATAGTCTACCCCTGAACCCTGCATTCTGTACATAGCACACCCCTGCACCACGCACTCTGTACATAGCGCACCTCTGAACAGGTATTTTATTAAAACTTTAGTCTGAGCTGTCAAAAGATGTTTAAGATAGTAAAGGCCAATGTCCTACAAAGCAAGCCCATTGATATTATTAGGATTATTAATATTATTTCTAACAAAAAATGTTAACACAATTACTGTACATAAGTAATCTGAGTGCATTCATGCATGTACAGATAGATAAAAAGGTGATACAGTCCCTTACCATGTACCATGTACCATGTAGGGGGTTTGTGTGATTTTGCTAAAATTCAGCCTTGTACAATGTTCTTTTTATCAGTCTCATTTTAAATGGATGATATTGCTACCCTGGGCCCACTGTTCTTTTCAGTGACCTAACTAGATATATATAGAGCCTTTGGGTAATTTGAGCCATTTCTGCAATAATTGGTAAGAGATACAAGCAGGTCATAAAAGTTATTTCTAGCAATCATATGCAATATTTGAACTTTTCAAATAGTTTCACAAGTTTCATAAACATTTGATATTATGACACATAAGTGTACAACAAAACTGGCTTCTTGACTTACATAAATAAAATAAAAAACTAGAGTTGTAGCAACCTCTATAAAGAGAGGTTTTGTAGCCCCGTGCCATTTCATGTAAATCAGAATAAAAATATTTCAAACGTCCTTAAGGAAACAGTATACTGTAAATGTTCACTTGGGGGAAATTAAATCTACAGTATATAGGAGGAATGAAATGCAAGTGGCAGGCTTTATGTTGTGCCCACAAACCTTTTTTTTTCCGGTTAAACTGATGACTATTTCTCCATGTCTGCAAGATTAATATCCTTGTACTGCTTCTCCTGCAATCTACATATTCTCATTGACTTAATTTTCATTCCCACATCATGACATTAGCCCTGCCTCATGCATCTCTTATTAAATGAATTCCATGTGGATAGTTCAGTGAGTCTCTTTAGTTAACTACACAGCTCCTGCAATATTACAGTATGTACAATAGTGAGCATTTTAAGAATCTACAGTTTCTCTTTCTACTGAAAATCTTAAAGTGGTTCTAAACCCTTAATGTTTTTTCCTGCATTCACTTTACTTAGGTAAGAAATCTTAACACTAGCCCCCCCCCCCCCCATGTCCTCTATTGATCCAGCACTGTGCAGTCCTTCTCTCCCCTCTCCCTGCTCTTACAGGGTTTGTTGGGAGCAATGGAAGCCATTGGTTTCTTCTGCTGTCAGTCAAATCCTATGACGAGAGAGCGGGGCCAAGCTGCACTGTGTGTGTCAGGAGAGCACCCACACATGTGACCCCCATAGAAAGTGTCTTGCTTTAGGTAAAAAAAAAAAAAAGGTTTACAATCACTTTAAAGTGTAACTGTGCCCAGGCTACTGAGATTCAAGTTTTTATATATTAAACATAGTGGTAAATAATTCTGTCTAAATATCTTTACATCACTCTAATGTTCAGTAATAATGGTAATAGCAAAACAATGGCAAAATTGGAGACAAGACTTTCTTTATCTGAATGTCTAAGGCCGCGTACACACGTACGAGAACCTAGTCGGGCTAAACCCATCATTCCACCTGACGAGGTTCTCGGCCGGCCGGCCATCGAGTTCGTCGACCAGGCTGTCGAAAATGGCGTCGAGCCATTAGTACCGATGGCCCGTCAAGGAAATAGAGAACCTGCTCTCTATTTTGGCTCGGCGCCTCGCTCGTCAGTTTGCTTGGCGAAAACGTACACATGATCGAGCTTCTCGGCAGAATATGGATCCCAGCGAGCTTACGTGTGTACGCGGCCTTACAAAAAATAAAATGGAGATTTAAATAGCTGTGCACCATGGCACAGTGAAAGAATGGAAAGTTATCTGCGGCTTAAAAAAAACAAACCCCAAGGTCTTAATAGGGGTGCATGGAGTGCCCTCTCGGAAACCATGGGAATAATAATGTAATAATAATGTAATAATAGCATGTTCAATACAATAAAATTGAAGGTTTTAATAACAATGCATGTACCATAGTGTGTCATGGTAAAACATAAGGATAATATGGGCATGCAAAATGGGATACTATATGGGCGACAATAAACACTATATGGGGGCAAAAAACAGGCAATCACAACTATATGGGGGCAACAAACTGACAATTTTGACAATATGCAAACAAATAGGCAGTTATAACAATATACAATCAAATGTGATAATATACGGGTAGCAAGTGAGCAACAAACTGGAACATATAACAATGTATGAGCAAACAGGCAATTGTGACAATTATACAAACAACAATGATTGTAACACTAAATGGCCAAACAAAACCCCCACTCCATCAAAGAAGAAAAAAACTCTCCACCAGTAAAAAAATCTTCTGACAGAAAAACTCTTCTCTGTCTCCAGCAATAGCCCTCTACTCCAACAAAGCTGCTCTTGCCTCAGTAAACCTCCTACCCCTCCCCCAGCAAATCGCCACCATCATCAAACTACTCTTCCTGACACGTCAAGCATCTTTTTTCTGACATGTCAAAATCATTGGTTTGCTATGGTCCATGCAAGGTTCTTTAAATCTGGTATGGATCTTGAAAGGGAACTCCACTCCAAAATAAAAAAATAAATAAAATGTGCCCCCCACCAAGAAGGAAAGAAACCCCCATGCCTATAAAAAATAAAACAGTGTGACCCCCCCAAAATTAATACCAGGCCCCTATCTGAACATGCAGCCTGGAAGGTCAGGAAAAGTGTGGGATAAGCAAACACCCCCCTCCTGGACCACACCAGGCCACATGCCCTTAACATGGGAGGGTGGGTGCTTTGGAGTGGGGGGATCTCTTCCCAACAACCCTGAGCGGTGGTTGTGGGGGTCTGCAGGCAGGGGGATTATCAGAATCTAGAAGCCCCCTTTAACAAGGGGGTCCCCAGATCCTGGCCCCTCCATATGAATGTATCGCTTTTTCCTTGCTAATGAATGAGTATGGGGTACATTGTACCCCTACCCATTCACCCCAAACAAAAGTCAGTGTAGTGTAAATAAAAACAAGAGATGATTTTGATAAATCCTGTATTAAAAATGAAGACTGCCCCCCATGAACAGCTTCAATGTGTCTTCTTCCTCTAGTCTGCTCCCTCCAGTGGTGCATTCTTCCTCCGGTCTTCTCCCTCTGGTGATGTGTTTTTTCTCCAGTTTTTTACCTCTGCTGCTGTCTTTTCCACCGCTGCTGTCTTCTCTGCCACTGCTATCTTCTCTCCGCTGCCTACCCAGTACTCCTCCAACGCTGCCTCCCATTGTTGTGCCAGCTCTGTCCTCTGCCAGGACTTATATAGCCATGGGGTGTGGCCATCTGGTGACATCACCACAATACTCTGCCCCTTGTAATGACACATGATGTAGATTTTGCTGTGGGGTTCCCCTTCAAGATCCTCAGAGCACAAGTTGCATGCCAGAAGTCGGATCATGATGATCTGACTTAGATGCGACTTCCATTTAAATCAATGGGCTAAAAGTCGCATCAATTAAGATGGCTTACATAGGGAACCATTGATTTTGACATGTCATGCAACTTGTGTTCTGTAGAAATTGTATTTGGAAGTGGAAAATAGAAGAAGCATAGAAACACCGTCAAACAGCGTTTTTCTAATGCCCTGTGAGCATGAGGTCTTAAAGCAGAGGATCACCCAAAAGTGTACCTCTGCTTTTTGGAAGCCCCCCTCTGGTGTCACATTTGGCGCCTTTCAGGGGGGGTGCAAATACCTGTATAATACAGGTATTTGCACCACTTCCGGGTATAGACTCCCATGGGAGTCCCGCCCCTTCGCGTCAACCCCCCCCCATGTTGTGTTCTGGGAAACACAACACGGCTCCCATAACACAGCAGGGACCAGTGAGGATGGAGCAGCATGACTCGCGCATGCGCAGTAGGGAACCAGGCAGGGAAGCCGCAGCGTTTCACTTCCCGATTCCCTCACCGAGGATGGCGGCGGAGGGAAGCTGAGATCCGAGCGGTTGCTCTCCCTCGGCTGCCGACGCCACGGGCTACCTGGACAGGTAAGTGTCCATTTTTTAAAAGTCGCAAGCTGCAGTATTTGTAGTTGCTGACTTTTTAAAAAAAAAAATCAGGTGAACTCCCGCTTTAAGGTGAATAAGACACCTGGACCAGATGGCATACACCCAGGGGGCCAGATTCACAGAACGATTACGCCGGCGATTACGGCAGCGTAAGTCTAAATTTGCGCATGCGTTTCGATGCGCCGCATCCCCAAAACGAGATACGCAAGAAATCTACTTTTTTTGGACTGGCGTAATTTCGATAGACCGGCGTATCCGTCCGTGCAAAACTGCGCTAGACATACCATTGATTTCCTATTCAAATATGCAAATGAGGGAGTTACGGGGATCCACAAAAGAACGTTGGTGCAGCGCAGGCTACACGCTGTGCGCAACAGCTGCACGTCCTGTCTAAAATTAGACCATATAAAAGGTGGTATAAAATTAGAAAATCCGTCTACATGTCAGCTAAAGCAACACTGTTAGTGAGGAGCTGAGCAGTCACACTTGCTGCACAACAAACTTTATGCCAAGATGCCAGGGCCATCCTCGCTCATAGCTATACTAATGACTTTAGAGGAGCAAAGAAGGAGGAGGGCACGGAGGAGGGCACGGGAGAGGATATACCGCACACGCATAGACCTCTTTGGCATGAGTGATTCTGAGGTGTATCGCATGTTCAGATTCACCCCTCATGCCATCCTGGAATTAACCATAACCCTGCAGGATGTCATCACCAGCCGAACACACCGCTCACATGCAGTGCAGCCACTGGTCAAGGTCATGGCAACACTCCATTTCCTTGCCAGTGGCTCTTTTCAAAGAACAAGTGGAGTGGTGGCTGGGATGTCACAATCCTCCATGAGCAGATGTGTGCACCAGGTTATCCCTGCAATCCTCAGACGCATGGCCAACCAAATCATCAAACCAACCACTGAGGACCTGCGACTGAAGGCAATGACAGATTTCTACAGAATTACCAGATTCCCACGCACCGTGGGGGCCATTGATTGCACACATGTGGCACTCCAGCCCCCCCATGACACAGAACACATATACCGCAATCGGAAGCATTGGCATTCCATCAACGTACAGGTGATAGTCGATGCCCGGATCCAGCCATGACAGCTACATATACAATCAGAGCCCCATCCCAATGGAATTCGAACAGAATGTGTATGGGGACACCTGGCTGGTTGGTGAGTGACATGGGAGTCAGGCATGACTGTCCCCCCCATGATGCACACATCACAAGGGGCACATGCATGACTAACATCCTCCTGTCTTTTCCCTTACAGGTGACTCTGCATATGCACTGGGACCCCATCTCATGACTCCTATCCGGAACCCCCAAACCCCAGGAGAAGAAAGATACAATGAAGCCCACGCCCAAACACGTGCAGTGGTGGAGCGCACCTTTGGCCTCCTGAAGTCACGTTTCCGATGACTGGATAAGTCTGGGGGGACCCTGTTATATTCCCCAAACTTTGTGTGCCAGATCATTGGTGCATGTTGCATTCTGCACAACTTCGCAGTGAGAAAGGGCCTGCAGATTGACATACCTGATGACCTGACCCCTGAACCAGACAATCCCCCCCTAAGCGAGGCTACCCCGTCTTCTGAAGGAAGAGCAGCCAGGAGACAGATCGCATTAGGCATCTTTGCACGTTAAACACACACATTAATCATGGCACAATGAGAATGCATGCATGCAAACCAAGTTAATGCAGCTGGCGTGACCCACGCCTGGGGCGCCCACGGCCATGGCCCGGCTCCTCAGGGGAGACTCATGGGGAGGGGGGGTAATCTGGGGAAGGAGGAGCAGCCCCTGGTCTCTGCCCACCTGGCGGCCTGCCCTCCAAGGCCACGGCAATTCTGGTCAGGCCAGCACTTAGTGATGCCGTATTGACCTGGATAGCCAGGGTGAGGGCCCTCACATCCTGCCCAACGTCTGCTGTAGTAGTCTGCAGTACATTTAGGCAGTTTGTAAGAGCCAGGGAGTGGCAGTCCAGGTCCCCAAGCGTATCCTTTATGGAGGACAGGCTCTCCTCCATCCGCCCCAAAGTCTGGCTGACCTGTCCCAGATGACGGGTCTGAAGGGCCTGGTCCCTTCTCAGATTGGCGGGCAGAACCTCGGCCACCCCCCTCGTCTTCTGGGACGACTTCCTGCCTCCAGCTGATGCTTGTGGCCGGGGAGAAGGGGAGGCCCTTGGGAGGGGAGCCCTGTTGGGGGAGGAGTGGGAGGGGCTAGCCCTTATGGAGGGCTGGCTGCTGCCAGCCAGAGAGGAAGACTCCTCCAAAAACAGCAATCCACTGGCTGACATGACATCCTCCTCAAACTCCTCCTCCTCCAACTCCTGCGAGGACTCCGGCCTTGTCGGGGGGTCCTTATCAGTCTGTTGTCCCGGGGATGGTGCGGCCAGGCCAGATGGCCCAGCACCCTCCTGCACATCTGTGGATGACACAAAACATTCACAGGTTGGAGGATCCACACACTTGCCACATATTCCTTCCCCCCCTCCCCCACACTGCTACACACCAGATAGGAAAAAAAAACCTTACCTGGCATCACTGCTTCATGACTGGAGTCATAGCCAGGCAGTCCCTCCACTTGTTGTCTATTAAAGGTGTGGGCCACCGCACGCTCCTCCACTGTCAGCCTAACAGGGCATGGTGGGCCCCCTCCAGTGCCCCTGGCATGGGCTGCCATTTTGGCCAGCTTCTTGCGGACCACACGCCGGAGGTCGTTGATTTTCTTTATGACCCCCTCGTGTGTCCGGGTCCCCCCCCCCCAATGCATTTACCTGGTCAGTAATGTTCTGCAAAATCTCCTTCTTCCTGGCCGGGGTGGTGTTGGCACTCTCCGGGCCGTGAAGGAAACGCCCATATTGGGTAAGGGCCCGGGCAATAATTTGTTTCTCCCCCAAAGAAAAATTGCTCTTCCGCTTCCTCTCAGTCATACTCATACAAAAACTCTCTCCCAAACAATCACCAAAAATCACTAACAAAAACAAGCAGGAAAAATCAAGCAACAAAACAAACAAACAAAATCTATCAACCAAAAAGTCTCACAACCAGTCACCAAAAAACACTATCAAATAGATTCTACAAAACACTAGATCAAACAGTCAACAAATATCACAAAGACAAGTCACAACGCAACAAACAACAGAACAAAAGCACCTTGCTGTATAGGAAGGGATACAAAGGGATGTACTTTTGCAAAGGAAGTGCGTTTGGGTCTGTCTATTTATGCTGTCTGCGTAGTTCACTAAGTTGCCCGAGACCACTTCCAATTTCACTGATTGCACCGTTCCCGAGTTGTGAGCATACGCACAGAGGTGCTGACCATGGTCTGCTTCATGTGCGCATGCGTGAGCCGGCCGGCCCTTCATTTGCATGGGGTCACGGCTCATTTCAATGAAACACGCCCACATCCTTCCCAATTTGAATTACTCCGCCTTACGCCTCGGAATTTACATTACTCCGGCGCTAATTTCTGAGCAAATACTACAAGGATACGGTGATTGCGCCTCTACATTGCGCCGGTCTAACGTAAAGGAGGTGCGCTGCGCTGGTCAAAAAATGCGCCAATGTACGTGAATCTGGCCCAGGGTTCCTAAAAGAATTGAGCTATGTAATTTCAAAGCCATTGTCTCTCATTTTCAAATGACTGGCACAGTACCACTGGATTGGTGTAAGGCCATATATGGGGTGCCTATATTTAAAAATATACTGGAGAGTTGAAGACCACATTTGCTAGAAAAAAATAAATACAATTTTAAGCAACAGACAGCAGGGAGTAATAAAAGACAAAAGTTGTCAAATAGATCTGATTTATTTTTATGAGGAGATGAGCAACCACACACACAGCTAATGTGTCAGGTAAAGTCTACAGGCTTGGAAAAATCTGTTTGTAAATGGATAGAAAACTGGCAAAAAGACTGTACTTAGAGAGTAGTGGTTAATGATTCATTCTCTGAATAGTCTATGTTTATTAGTAGTGTACCCCAAGATCAGTTTTGGGGCCCCTACTTTTTAATATATCTATAAATGATATAGGGTCTGGGATTAAAAATACAATGTCTGTCTTTGTAGATGACACCAAGCTATGCAGTCCAATAACGTCCTTATAGCATGTCTCCAATTTGCAAGGCAACCTCAATGCTCTGTCTAATTGGGCAACGGTGTGGCAAATCAGGTTTAATGTTGATAAATGTAAAGTTATGCACTTAGGGGGTTAAAAATATGCATGCATCATACACACTAGGGGGAGTACAACTGGGCAAATCAATAGTGGAGAAAGATCTGTGTGTTCTGGTAGAGAATAAGCTTAAAGTGATTGTAAAGGCATAAGGTTTTTATTTTAATGTATTGTATGCATTAAGATAAAAAAAAACTGCTGTGTGCAGCTGCCCACATCGCACCCTCCAAATACTTGTTGCAGGAATGTCTTGGCTGCCCGTGACTCCCCTCCTCATTGGTTGAGACAGCAGCACGGCACCATTGGCTCCCACTGCAGTCTAAGGTAGTTTAGCCAATGAGGAGAGAAATCGGAAGGGACCAGGCCATGGCTCCATGTCTAAATGGACCCAGGGAGCCGTCGGTCGGCTCAGGTGCCCCCATAGACACCTGCTTGCTCTAGAAGAGGAGGATTCAGGCTGCTCTGTGCAAATCCACTGCACAGGGCAGGTAAGTATTACATGTTTGTAATTTTTAACTGAAAAAAAGTTTGACTTTGGCCACTTCAACACTTTATCCCTCTTCCTGCCAAGACCAATTTTTAGCTTTCAGCGCTGTCACACGTTGAATGACAGTCATGCAACACTGTACCCATATGAAAATTTGTATATTTTTTCACACACATAGAGCTTTCTTTTGATGATATTTAATCATCTTGGGTTTTTTTATTTTTTGCTAAATAAATGAAAATAAAAATAAATATTCTTTCTTCATAATTTTTTTTTTTTTTTTACTAGTAATTGGTCGGCGATCTGTGATTTCTAATGTGACCGTGACAATGCAACAGACATATCGGGCACCTTTGACACATTTTTGGGACCGTTCACATTTATACAGTGATTAGTGCTATAAAACTGCACTGATTACTGTGTAAATGTGACTGGCAGGGAAGGGGTTAACATTAGGGGGTGGTGAAGGTGTTAATATGTTCCCTAATGAGTGATTCTAATTGTAGGGGGAGGAGACTCACAAGGGGAGGAGACCGATGTGTGTTCCTCTGTACTGGGAACACACATCGGTCTCCTCTCCTCTGACAGGACATGGATCTGTGTGTTTACACACACAGATCCATGGTCCTGCTATGATTGGGGGCAGCAATTCAGCAGACGCGCGCGCCACCTAGCAGCCTGGAAAGCTCAGGACATCATATGACGTTCACCTGGGGGGAGGGAGGGTCCCCGCCAACGTCATTTTACAATGACTCGGTAGGTAAGGTGTTAATCAAAGAATGTATTGCAGCCAGGTTATGAAAACTTTAATAAACAGACACTAACCTGTCCATGGATCCAGCACTGTGCTCACCTAGACAGGTTTTTTTCCAGTCTTTGGGTTCCTGCTGAGCCCTGTGAATGGTCCCATAGCCTCCTGTAACATGTCCCAAAAAGTCATGGGCAGGAAGGGGGTGAACTTTTGCTCAAATCACCTAGGTGGTAGCAGCTACCTGCCAAAAATAAGTACCTAAGTAAAAAAAAAGTTCCAAATATGGGCCTAGAGCACTGATGGCAAACCTTGGCACCCCAGATGTTTAGGAACTACATTTCCCATGATGCTCTTGCACTCTGCAGTGTAGTTGAGCATCATGGGAAATGTAGTTCCAAAACATCTGGGGTGCCGAGGTTCGCCATCACTGGCCTAGAGGAAGAGCTGAGCTTGCCCTTTTGGGTGAAGTTCTGCTTTAAGGTTATCACTTGATGTGGGTAAGTAAATAAGGCAGTGTAGTAATGAACACCATGCTATCAGAAACAGGGGGTGACCTATTACTTTGTCATAAATAGGTAAAGCACAGATTCACTTAAACTCTGTTTTTCTTTCAAACACCATTTTTGTTTCCTTCTGTAGATACTTATGCACAATACGAAGTAGCATTTTTGAAAATGTTCACATTTTCCTGCCGAATATATTTTAGGTTCCAGTTTTATTGACTATAATCTCACCTGTCATAATGCATAATACAACAAAATGTCAACCTGACTTCCGTACAGCAGCTGTTAGAAAATATAACCTTTATTTCTAATTTTGCCTAAATCCCTGTATCATTGCAATGTAGGTTACTTATTTATGTTCTATGATCTTTAAATACCTACAAAATCAATACAAACATGCAGAACTGAATATTTCCTTATAGATAATGAACACTTATGAGATCATAGAGGTTCGGTGTTCAAGAATGTCTTCTTATATCTATTTAAACTGGTTTATAAAGAGTTGGAGGGTGCAACATTATTTTTTATATCAGGCATTTATGGATTTTTTACTGCCTGGTTAATAAAGCAATTTGACCTGTTGGAAGTCATCTTGGAATGCCAGTAAAACAAGATTATACAACAGGGTGTGTAACGAAAGATTGCATACAAGAATCCTGATTCTAGAAGAGAGTTCACGCATATCCCTACCAGTGAGGCATGAAGATAAAAAAAGTCTCAGCTCAGATTTGCTGGTGATGCGGAGAATAAAGTGATTGATTTCATGGCTTCTGCAAGATAAAAGGGACCAGATGGGGGCTGTGATGCTGACTTGGGCCAAGAAGTTTGATAGTAATATAGCAGTGCTACCTGGTGGAGACAGCAACATACTTCCTGGAGGATCCAGGGTAGCATGTTATTTTCTAGTGATTAGAAACGACAACCCCTTATAATTCACGGATGGTTGCTCATTGGACATAGGACTACACAGGGCGGGTAAGGGGTGTTTGTGTGGGTTGTGTCAGTGAGATGTTTAAAATTTGAGGGCCAACAACGAAGACCCCTCTTTTTTTTTCAGATTTTTTTTTTTTTTCCAATGCAATCTTTATTGTGTACAAAAGATGGAGTACATAAGGAAATAAAGTTACATGGTATAAAAAATCTTGTAAATACAAGATATTAGAAATAGCATTAACAGGTATACATTATACATGAACAGGATATAACAAAAACTGTATTTTGGGTGAATAGACCCAAAAGTATTCTAATTGTTACCAGAGCGCAGCAGATATTGAGTCTAGGCTACATGTTGTGATTACCCTGGTGGTGTATATCAGGGAGCCTGCTGCTTAGAGAGGCTTTGGATATCAAGTTTTGTGTTCCCTATCTAATGTAACATAATAGGCCAGGGATGTATTATTTAGGAAGTGTCTTAATTGAATATACTTCCAGAAGGGGAATGAATGTCCTGACATCTGTGCCGACAGTGCGGATAGGGTTAGTAAAGGTGGTCTTAGAGAAAAAGCGATCCGCGCGCCTTGGGGGTGTGGGGCCACATTTCTAAAGCCGCGTACACACGATCGAATCTATCTGCTGGAAACGGTCCGACGGACCTTTTCAGCAGACAAATTTGATCATGTGTACGGGCGGACAGACAGATTTTTCCAGCAGACAGATTTTAAAGCATGCTTTAAAATCTGTCCGACATGTCCGCTGGTTAGTACGCTAGTACGAATGGATTCGACGCATGCGCGGAAGTGTTTTGCTTCCTAGTGACGGTGATGTGTCGGCGTCAACGTCACTGCCACGTCACCGCGCTGTCTGCCGGCGGGGATTTTGGTTTGATCGTGTGTACACGATCAAACCAATCTATCCCAGCAGACAAATCCGATCAAAACGGTCTGTCAGATCGATTTGATCGGATTTATTTAATGGTGTGTACGCGGCCTAAGGCCGCGTACACACGAGGGGATATGTCCGCTGAAAACGGTCCGATGGACCGTTTCAGCAGACATCTCCGCTCGTGTGTATGGGCTAGCGGACAGATTTCTCCACCCGACAGATTTCAAAGCATGCTTTGAAATCCATCGGTGGGAATCTGTCCGCCCGACATGTCTGCTGGTTAGTACACTTACCAGCAGACATGTCGTCCCCCACCGCCGCCGCGCCGCCGCCGAATGGATTCGGCGCATGCGCGGAAGTGTTTTACTTCCTGGTGCGGTGACGTGGCGATGACGCGGCGGCGTCAAAGTCACCGCCGCGTCACCGCGCCGTCCGGCGGCGGGGAATTTGATCCGATGGTGTGTACACGCCATCGGATCAAACTCCCGATCGGACATATCCGATGGAAATGGTCCGCGGACCGTTTTCATTGGATATGTCCGATCGTGTGTACGAGGCCTAAGAGAAAGGAGTCAGTTAGACTTGGTGGAAATTCTGGATTATTATAGATGGGTGTCACGGGACCTGGTGATAAGGATATTTTGAACTTACAGCAAACTGTCTTAAAAACTTGTAGCGTATTGCTGATTAAAGGGTGTTGTTTACAATCTGGTGGAGTATGTATTGTGGCGAACCATGGTATTTGTTGTAGTGGTTTGAGGTGAATGCCTGTTCAATTGTTATCCATGCTTTAGTGTGGGAGAAGGCCCCTCTGTCTTGCTTCTGGAAAGAAACTAACATACAGAACACTAAGGAAGAACTTAAAGCGGTGTACCACCCACCGCTGCAAACATTTTAAACCAGCAGCTACACATACTGCAGCTGCTGGCTTTTAATATTAGGACACTTACCTGTCCTGGAGTCCAGCGATGACCATTGCGAGTAAGGGAACCCGGCAGTGTAGCCTTACAGCTTCATGGTGTGTCGGACCAGTTTCAGCAGATATATTTGATCGTGTGTATGCGGCATAACAGAGGGGGGGGTTCCGAAAAGCGGAGGTTCACTTTTGGGGGAACCTCTGCTTTAAAGTCTCCCTAATATCCAGCGCGACATATTTTCCACACTCCTCATATTTATAATTTAAATGAGGGGAAATCCAACCCCTCCCCCAATTTATTTTATAAAGATAACAAAGGTTCTACAGAAATTAGTAGAGACAAGTATAATTATTTAAAACATTTAAAAACATGACAGTGATTTCAAGTCTACTTAAATGGACAAGATGCCAGAATATACCAGTTAGGGAAAAAATCTAAAGCAGATTGTACAGAGAATGTACAATAAGATTACAACATAGATGGCCAGATTGGGGGCCTGTGTCACCAAGCTTTGGTCTTGTGTTGATGGACACATTTGGTTTGATTCTGATATCAGTTTGAGGCATTTTTTAGATCACTCAAAATTCATTGACCTGTATATTTGACCCAAATTTTACATATTTTAAGTTGATTTTGCACTCCTATAGACTTGGATATTTAGAAAAGTAATCCTGATGTGAACAAAAGACCCTTGACAAAGGCCCCAATTGAAAAAAAATTGTATGCTATGGACAGTGTGAAAAATTCTTTCTACAGATGCTTTGATAAAGTAAGCCCCTAGCATTTCTCAGAAATCTCAAAAGTTTCAGCTTGTCAGTTTCCTTTTCCGGTAGTTGCTCTGATCTTAAAAATGTTAACGTTTGATCCATAGGCTGTGAAAGGATTTAGAGTCTACACAAGTTCAACTTTCTTAAAACTCTCAGCAAATAAGCAGTGACTACTTAAATATATCTTTTAACATCTGTCACTGTGAACTTTTACTATTGCTAAGACTTCAAAAAGGAAGCTTAATTTCAGAGCTAGAGCATGACATGACATCTTAGGTAAAGGGACAAATGACAAAGAGAATATCTGTAGGACAGTTCTACAGCATTAGTATGCTATTGATATCATCACCACAAATATCCCTGTCATTACTAACTGTCATTTAGCCTAGCTCCCGCTATGTATATTTAACCTGCATGTTGGTGGACAATCAGTTTCAGTAGAGCAAAATTTTGTGATTCTATAAATTTTCTAAAGAATATTAACAAAATGGCTACTGACTACAATGTGTCCTATAACACATCAGCAATAAATGACCAATACCGGTCCACAAAAGTTTTTATATCTTTAGAAAATGTCTTCCTTATGCCCTGTACACACTATCGATCAATCCGATGAAAACGGTCTGATGGATTTTTCCATCAGTTAACCGATGAAGCTGACTGATGGTCAGTCGTGCCTACACACCATCAGTTAAAAAACCGATTGTGTCAGAACGCGGTGACGTAAAACACAACGACGTGCTGAAAAAAAAATGAAGTTTAATGCTTCCAAGCATGCATCGACTTGATTCTGAGCATGCATGGATTTTTAACCGATGGACTTGCCTACAAACAATCGTTTTTTTCCTATCGTTTAGGTATTCATCGGTTAATTTTAAAACAAGTTTCACATTTTTTAACCGATGGATAAATAACCGATGGGGCCCACACACGATCGGTTTGTTCTGATGAAAACGGTCCATCAGACAGTTCTCATCGGATTGACCGATCGTGTGTACGCGGCATTAGAGATGATGTTGGATGGATTCAAGACTGTAAATAATAACAACAAACACCCCCTGATGTATAATGTATTTTTATTAGCCTTTCCTTTCTTTTTAAAGTGGAACCTTTTTCTAGTTTTGGCTATAGGAGTGGAGGGTTAGAATATCTCTTTTTTTTTGTCTGTGTCCTCAATGTGGATATTTCCTGTCCCAAAGACACAATAGGATGTGGTAGAAAAATTCCTTAAGCCCAGGTTCACTCTGGGCTGCGGGAGTGAAGCCGAGCGAGTTCAGCTGAACTCGCACAATTTCAGTCCCACTTGTTAGTCCCGTTTACGGCCGCGATTACAGAGACAACTTTGCGTGCTGAAATTGTAAAAAGTGGTACAGAATTTTTTTTTTTAAATTGATGTAATGCCGAAAATGCGGGGCGTCGCACTGATTAGGACGGTGGCATTGCCGGACGGTGGCATTGCCGGCAAGTGTCGCCGATTTGACATGTAATTTGACATGTCAAATCGCATGTCAAATCGCACCAGTGTGAACCAGGGTTAAAAGTGAAGGAAAATCCACTTTAAAAGCTGTCAGTGGAACAGGTGTTCCCATCAGCAGATTATCCTATTCAAAAATTGACAGCTCTGGCCAAAGCAGAGTTAAGCTGGGTATAAGCTTGTATATTTTTGAATGAACTTTAAAATTCTCAGTACGTTCTATGGTTTTAGAAATGTTGTTTCCAAACAATGACTTCAAAATTTAGCTTGCTGTTAACATTTGATTTTGGAATGAATGTAATTTCTCAAATAAAACCACATTCACTATTATAAACATATTCGTTAGGCCACAGATGTGTGTTTTCAGGATATCATTGGTACAGCAGACCAATGTATTTAAGTTTATTCATCATCTTCATTATACACCAGCCAAATTGGCTCGTATGGGACTTGGTTTTGCCGCTACTTGTTCTCGATGTGGACTCGCTGGTGCGAATATTCTTCATATGTTTTGGAATTGTCCAGAACATTCAATATTTTGGCTTGATTTATTTTCTTTCTTTGAGCAAAAGATTAATCTTCCACTACCACAGACCCTGGAAGTCAGACTTTTAGGTATTTTGAATGACTTTGTTCCTAGGACTCATGCTCAAATTCTATTATGTATGTTATTATTTTATGCACAAAAAGTGATCTTGTTGCACTGGAAAAAATCAAATCCACCCACAGCTTAACAGTTTTACCGCATGGTAAATGGGGATCTGCCTAATTTTAAATTAATATAAGCCCTAAGAAATTCAACAAGATATGGCAACCGTGGTTGGATGTCTCTGAGTCGTTTTAAGGCAAGGTCATGTCATCTCAACCAAATCGAATGCAGATGCTCTAATTCAGTTAACCTATGCATGTTATGATCGGTCTGGGTTAATTTTTTCAGTCTTTTATTGTGCTATGTTGGGGGAAGGGGGGCGCTGGTGTGTGCATGGTGTGTGGGTACATGTGTAAGTGTGACTGTGTTCTGGGATCTGGCACCTATAACATTTTGCACAAAGAGTGTTGACATCCCCTAATGTAGCACTTGTATTGGGTCCATTGATGTGTTAATACTCAGGTTTGTTGTATGTATACTCATTTTCTATATTGAAACTTCATGCATGTTTTACTTTGGTGCCTCTGTTTACCCTTTATTTCCTGTGTTTGAGAAAAGACCTCTATTGGGTCTCTTAAAATCTTCTTTGACTATAGTCAAAAATGAACACCACTAATGTATATAAAATATAATGATCATTCTTAAAAATAAATATTTTAAACATTATTCTACTAGTGTATAGTCAGCTTTAGATTACCCTAGAGTTAATACAGTATGTTAAAGATAGTGGTAGTTGGAACAAAAATGTAAGAGGAAATCTTCTATTGGGAAAACAGAGAGCTAGATTTGGTTATTCATTCTTTATACTGCATTTACATTTAGAAATATGTTTCTAGCTAGAGCTTCACTATACCAAAATATATATTTCAAATTAGTATATCAACAATTTAAACCAATAGGAACAGAACACTTTATAAACTGAAATTCCCTTTTATTAATTTAGAGCAAAGGCCAGTAATGATGCACGAAACAAAATAGCCCAAACCAACTAGTCATTTTACTGTACTTAGGTCAGGGATTGATTAGCATTTCTTGTGTACTTCCCAATACGGTATATTCACATTTCCAGCCTACAAGACATGCTGAGCGTTTACAAATATTCCTTTAACCACTTAAGACCCGGACCAAAATGCAGGTAAATGACCAGGCCCCTTTTTGCGATTCGGCACTGCGTCGCTTTAACTGACAATTGCGCGGTCGTGCGATGTGGCTCCCAAACAAAATTTGCGTCCTTTTCTTCCCACAAATAGAGCTTTCTTTTGGTGGTATTTGATCGCCTCTGCGATTTTTTATTTTTTGCGCTATATACAAAAATAGAGTGACATTTTTGAAAAAAATCTATATTTTTTACTTTTTGTTATAAGAAAAATCAAATAAACTAAATTTTAGTCAAACATTTAGGCCAAAATTAATTTAGCCATATGTCTTTAGTAAAAAAAATCGCAATAAAAAAAATTAGCTACCTAGCGGGAACAGCGACACTAATGCCGCGTACACACGATCACTTTTTGTGATGAAAAAAAAACGACGTTTCAAGTGATGAAACAAAACAACGTTTTTCAAACTTCATTTTCCAAAACGACGTTGCATACACACCATCGTTTTTCCAAAATGCTCTAGCAAAGCGTGGTGAATTACACCACGTTCGACGGCACTCTGTTCCATTGAAGCTCCGTCTCATAACTTGCCTCTGAGCATGCGTGGCTTTAAAAACGTTGTTTTTAACATCGTTTTGCCCACACACCATCACTTTTTATGACACAAAAAACGACGTTTTGAAAAACGACACAAAAAATTCAAGCATGTTCGAATTTTTTTTTGGTCGTTTTTTTGAAGACATAAAACAACGTTTTGCCCACACACAGTGATTTTAAATGACGTTTTTGAAAACGTTGTTTTTTTTCATCACAAAAAGTGATCGTGTGTACGCGGCATCATACAGCGATCAGAAAAATTATCGCTTAGTGATGCTGGCAATAGGGAGTGAAAGCGTTAACTAGGGCGGTGATAAAGGGGTTACAACTTTATTAGGGGGGGTACGGGGGCTACCCTGAACCTAACACTAACTGACTGTCACACTGACACTAAATACAGTAATCATACATGTATGATTACTGCATTCAGTGACACTGTGACAGGGGGGAGGGGGGCTGATTGCAAGGGGTTAATGTGCCTATGTGTAGTGTGTGTCAGTGTAGTGTTGTGCAGACTTACTGTGCGATGTGGTCTCTCCTCAGCGGCGGTTGAAAAAAACACTGAGAGGAGAGACCACATCACTTTCCCCTTCCTGTGTTTACACAGGAGGAGGAAGTGCAAAGCAGGGGAGCGTGCGGATTGGCTGGGAGCTCAAACAGCCGCGGGGACCGCTGCATGTACCGGGGGGGGGTCCCGATTGGACCCCGTCCCCACGTCAAGGCAGCAACGTATATATACGTTGATGTGCCTGCCTGTGCCATTCTGCTGATGTAAATGTACATGTGGCGGTCCATAAGCGGTTAAGGTACTCACCTGTCTATTGATTTGTGCTAGAAATGCAAGTGAGGCCTTGTACACACGACCGAGGAACTAGTCGGGCAAAACACATAGTTTTCCTTGTCGAGTTACTTGTTAGGCTTGTCGGGGAACTTGACAAGCTTGCTTTGCGTACACACATTAAAGACCAAATCTCCTCATTCTCAAACGCGGTGACTTCAACACATACAACGGCAGGGGCTACTTTTAATTTTGGCTACTTTAATGTGCTATTTCCATTACAAATACTACTTTTACAGAAGGTGCACGGGTTTCTTAGCATACACATGCTCGAGTTTCTCATCGAAAAGCAGCCCGACGATGAACACGACGAGCCAATTTGACTCCTGTCGAGGAAAAAGAGAACATGCTTGACAGTTTCCTCAATGAAAAACGTACACACGACTGGTTTCCTCTGCAAAAAAACCTTCCCACCGAGTTTCTTGATGGATTCTGCTGAGGAAACGGGTCATGTGTACGAGGCCTAATGCTATAGAATATGGAAATCAAATAGTAAGTAAAATGACTGCCTGTGAAATAAGCAATCTAGAGAGATGAACAATTGATCAATATGCTCATTTACACCAAATGCACAGTACTGTATATGCCTAATATGAATTATAGGAACAACCAAACAAATTGTATCTTTAATGTACACATGTTTCAAATGCTTGCATGATTATTCTACGTTGTGCTTCATCTGCTGGAAAAAGCTGATCAGAGCATACATTAACAACTGTACATCTGTCACATTATGAAATTCAGCATCAAACATGGCAGCAATGACATTTCCTTTAAATCTGGCCAGCCATGCTGTGCATCCACAAGGTTGTTTTACGTCATTTGTACGTACAAAGGTAATGTGGCTTTGCTAAGTGTCTTCCAAAGAATAAGTTTTAAAATGTATTCAAACTCCTTCCTCATTAATAACAGATAAAAGTCTGTTTATTGAGTCAAGATGTTTTATGTTGTTTGTTAGCATCCCCAAATATCATTAGCGGAGACAGTGAATTAGCTGAAATATATAAGAAACCATTTAAAAAAAACTCAGGTTTCCTAAGTAAAACCAATGACATTGGCTATTGAGAGAAATTAGGGTATAATTTTTACCAGAGTTTTTTCTAATTAAACTGTTATGAGACCAGAAGCTTATATTTCACATAAATATCCCTGCCTAGAGAGTCTTCCGTTGTTTTCACAGTTCAAGACAGTTTATTGTTTTGCTTTTGCATACAGAAACATATTTGTTACAATACTTTTATAGTTGTAACTGCTAAAGAACAGTAAAGTAAAAAAGAAAAGATAAATACAGCAACATAGATAGATAGATAGATAGATAGATAGATAGATAGATAGATAGATAGATAGATAGATAGATAGATAGATAGATAGATAGATAGATAGATAGATAGATAGATAGATAGATAGATAGATTCTGAAGGAATGACTCTGCGGTCACACAAAGCTATGGTTCACATTGGGTGTGAGTTCAAATGTTCAAAGTGGTACAATTTGTTCAAATTTAAAGTAGGACTTCATGTGCAATTTGGTACGACTTCAGTGTGACTTCTTTGTGATTTTGTATGATTTCATTGCAATTTCTGATTATTTTAATGTACTGAGAATTAGCCATGTTCAATCAAAAAAGGGCGGCGTTTGACATAATTCCTTTTCCTTATAGCACAATTTCCTTTTTCCTGTTTACTTCCTTCTTTACCATCATGTTCTAATTAGTCATGTTTGCAATACGTTGCAGCAGCAGTCGTTATGGCTGTTTTCCCCAATTTATAAAGAAGAGGAGGAACGTAAGAGAAGGATAAGAAGAAGGCATAGGTACTGGATTTATCCAATCATTGGCAATCAGCAAACAAGAGGACAGTTCTGTGTCCTTTACAAAGACTTTCATGCACATCCTTACAAGTTCTTTAGTTACACACGCTTGTCAATAACAGAGTACATATGCTCATTCTGAATTTGTAGATGCAACATTTAAATTAACAAATTTGTATATGTAACGTGAACCTGACTGGGGTGTGTGTCCACCCACCCATCAACGCATGTTAGCTGTATGAAAACTTGCTTCTGCCCAAAAACACACAGCAATGCTAATGTAATGAATGGTAAGAACATGTTTTGCTCCCTCTGTGTATTTTGACATCTCATTCTAAGTAATCATTGTTGCTTATTATGTGATTGATTTATTAATCCACTGTGACATTATGTAAGGGCCAAATATCTGTCTTTACAGTTTTGTCAAACTGTTGGGTTTGTTCTCTAACCGACTACGGTGAATGAACAAAGACTATCAAATGAGTGTTCCTCCTGTAGAAAGACTAATAATCACACTGAGGTAAGTTAGTACAAAAATCAAATAGCATCAAGTGAAACAGCACATTTACATTGTTTACACTTTTTTCTCTTTTTTAAGCAAAATCACATTATTTTGATGAAGAACAATAAACAATTATCACCCACTCACCCAACAAATTTAATAATACATAATACTAACAACAATTTACAAAGCCATCCACAACTTGGCCCCCAGCTATATCACTACCCTTGTCCCGTAACACCAACCAAATTGTTCTCCTCATTCCTCCCAAGCCTAACCTGCCTCCACCTAACAACTGTACTTTTATTTATACATTAGCTCATCCCCCACAGCTATTACTTTTGTGTGTCCCTTTTAGATTGTAAGCTTTAACAAGCAGGGCCCTCTGATTCCTCCTGTTTTGAATTTTATTGTAACTGTACTGTCTGCCCTCATGTTGTAAAGTGCTCCACAAACTTTCTCCACTATACTGTATAAATCCTATATGATAATAATATTATTCCAACAATTCTAACCGTAAAACAAAAAAAAATGCAAAAACCCAATGGAAAACTCCACCAAAAACGTTTTAGGCCCCCATGGAACAAGAGCTTCCATATTACATTAAAGATAACCATACTGTTGCCCTTCTCCTATGCAGCCTTCCAGAGACATATAATGCTTAACACTTTAGAAACCAGACCCGAGCAGAAGCTAACACTAGAACATGTCAAAGGAAAATTTGATGAATATGACAGAAGGAAAGAAAATACGCACCATGATGACCTGCTCTTAAGATGTACAAAGGCACAACAAAGAAAGCAGAGCCTGTTTTTGCTGTAAAAGGACCGGTCACTTAAAAATGGACTGCTCTATCTGTAAAGCCGAGCAGCGAACGATAGAGCTATCCACAAAAGAAAAAGTCAAAGCAATCACAAAGGAAACTGAAGACACTTCATGGAATGGTACCTTTAATGTGACACAAAGCAGCAAGCCATTAGGCTGGTGCATAGACTAGCCACATAACTAGCGATGAAACCTTCTTCACAAACATTGATTACAGTGCAAAATAAATAGTTTTCTGAGCAAACGGGAAAGCATCACTTCAGAAGGTAAAGGCCAGGGCTTCATGAACTGCATTACACCACAAGGCAAACAAAGTATCCTTATAAAGAAAGTGCTGCATGTTCCAGAACTAGAAGTCTTCTATCAGTGAAAAGTCTTGCAAAACTACTGTCTCACAGTTCAGATCCAGGCTGATGAATGCACTATATGCAATAATAAGCAATTCCTTTCAAAAGAAAAACTAGATGATCACCTATACAGGCTCACCACCACAGACCAGCAAGTCAATGTAGTCTCTAATGTCCTACACAACAAATGTATTCACTTATGGCACAGGCGACTGGGGCACAGAAGTCCAGAAGCTATACGGGACATTATAAAGAGAGGCTTACCAGAAGATTTGACAAAAGTGCCTTGCAAAGTGCTCATTAATTGCAAGTGCTGTATTGAAGCAAAAGCCACACTTGCACTCCTTCCACAGGCATCTCAAAGAAAAACGACCCACCCCTGCATCTTATACACAGCAATGTATGCGGTCTAATAAAATCTCCCACATTAGGCGGGAACACATATCTACCGACTTTCATTGATGATTATTCCAGGAACTACTTGATCTAATGAAACACAAGAATGAAACATCAGAGAAACTTCAAGTGTTTGTCTAACAGAAACAGAAACCATGTGAGATGAACATAATGAAATACTTGTTCTAAAAATGAAAAATAAACAAATACAAAAAACATATAATAAATAAAAATAAATAAATAATAAAATAGATCCTATGACAGATCACTCAAATAGAGTAAGGGCCAGATTCTCAGCGGCGTTACGACGGAGTATCTCAGATATCCCGTCGTATCGCCGTTTTTTTTGTCTCGTATCTATGCGCGTGATGCTTAGCATCACTTTTGCATAGATACGCTTCTACATCCAACAAGTGTAAAACCATTACACTTGCGGATCGTAGTTGTAATGACAACTCCGGCCACTAGGTGGCCTTTACGCTGTTTTTTGCATTTGCACATGCAAATGAGGTTGTACGCCGATTCCCGATTGCTTTTACGCCGCCCCGTCGTCGCGTACGTCGTTTTCGTCCGCGTAAGGTTACCCCAGATTCTATGTGGAGTAACCTTACGAAGTACCGTCGGATGCCGTCGGGTCCCGTCGGATGCCATGTTTAGTATGGTGTCGGGTCAGCGTCGGCTTTTTCCGGGAGTTGCGTAAATGACGCTCACGTCGTTTTGACGTCGGTTTCAATGACGCTTTCCGACGTGAGCTGGAGCATGCGCACTGGGCTTTTTCCCCGGCCGGCGCATGCGCAGTTCGTTCGACACGGGGGTGCGCTTAATTTAAATACAAGCCGCCCCATTTGAATTGCGCGGGTTTACGCTGGGCGATTTACGCGACACAGGCGAAAACTACGGAGCAAGTGCTTTGAGATTAAAGCACTTGCTCTAGTACGATGCGGCGGTGTAGTGTAACTGGCTTACGCTACGCCGCCGGAATTCTATGAGAATCTGGCCCTATATGTGTTGCTAATAAGAATCAGCAATAATATGTGCATCAAAAGTAGTGCTGCAACGTATATGAAAATCAGTGTCCAGAAAAGACAAACCGTGATAAAAGTCCAATAAAAACTTAAACTGCAACAAATGACATGTGAGCAGACAGAAATCCTGAATGCAGGAGACAATGTCCAGATTCCGCATGGAGGCAGATGGGTGAGAAGGATAGAAAGCAAAGTTGCCGTACACCGCCACCACACTTAAGACTTTCTCCGATGTGACATAAGTGTTAGGCCACGTACACACAATCAGACTGGTCTGATGAAACTGGTCTGATGGACCGTTTTTATCGGACCAGGCTGAAGTGGTCTAATGGTCTGATGTGTGTACACACCATCGGACCAAAAATCCGATCAGACCAGAACGCGGTGACGTAGAACAGAACGACGTGCTGAAAAAACAAAGTTCAATGCTTCCAAGCATGCGTCGACTTGATTCTGAGCATGCGCAGGTTTTTGGTCCGATGCCTTTGCGTACTAACCATCGAACCTGTCCGACGGACAGGTGTCCGTCAGACAGATTTTAAAGCAGGTTTTAAAACTTTGGTCCGACGGACAACGGTCCGATGGGCCGTACACACCATCGAACTGGTCCGATGAAACTGGTCTGCCGACCAGTTTCATCAGACTGATCTGATCGTGTGTACACGGCCTTAGGGTACTCTTACCAGATAGATAGGACCTCAGAAGCCATGGTCAAATGCGCTTCTGCAGAAACAAACCTCAGCAACGGTTGTCAGGCAAGCTGGATCATCCGACCACTCGGGATCTTCTCCCTCTAAAGACAGCAGCGAGGATAAGATCTCCTCCTCCAATGTAAATAAGTTTGTGGACCATAAATGGAATAAAATGAAGGCGACAATGTGCATTACCTTTAAAAAACTAAGTGATTTATTTGTAAGGCTCGAGATGACATTACATGCAAAAAATAAGAATTAAAAAGTTTAAAAAAGCCGGCATAAAGCTGAATGGATATGAACGCCCGTGCAATCGGGTCACGTGGGAGCGTGGTGACGTCAATGCGTAGCACCGCCCTGACCAGTTTCGTCAGAGATGATGTTTTTAAAGGGTGACGCATAGAAGTCATCAGATACAGGTTTTCTTTTATAGCGATCGATATACTCCAGTGTCACTGGAGGGGAGAGAGCTGGAACTCTCACACAAAGGCAGCACTGGCCGGGACCCGGTATGTGACACAGTCTGTGATGAAGGGGAGGGCGCACGCTGTCTCCGATCCTCTATGGCGGGTGACGTCAGCGCCGCCTGTATCCTCTGACGGCAGCTAGCATCACAGACGTGTGACATCACCCGCCATAGAGGATCGGAGACAGCATGCGTGCGAGTATTCCTCCCCATCTCAGCCGCGCTACAGTCTTGGCCGGCACTGCCTGCATTTGAGGGTCTCCTCGCCCTCCCCTTCATCACAGACTGTGTTACATACTTGGGAACAGATGCCCTGACCGTGCTGCGGTCCTGGCCAGCGCTGCCTTTGTGTGAGAGTTCCAGCTCTCTCCCCTCCAGATGACTGACAGCCAGAAGCCCTAAGATACTGTGTATCTCTGTGTACATAGGAGCTGCTCTCTGAGTTCTGAGACCTTAACTCTTTGTGCTCCCTGGACATTGGACACTTCAAATGCTTGCTGTACATTGCTGTCATTTTATAGTACTCTTATTTTAACTGCATTCACTTTTTGCACTATTTGGACTATTTTTCCATTCATGATTGGATCTAGTACATGTTATCGTGACCAATAAATGGACTTACTTACATTTTTTTTGGTATTAATTTTATATGTGTTTGAGAGCCGTATGCTGTAGGGACCACACTGAATTAGTGAGTTGGCATATTTCTATGGTTAAACTATTTTACCACTTTATTAGCAATAAAAACTGATAGGGGTTCTCCTCCTTCTCCACTGTATCCATCCCACTGCATATCACATGAGATAAAATACTGCAAGGTTTCATGAAATAAATACTGTAGATTTGCGGTATTCTAGTATTTTTTTTTTTTATTATTCCTTTTGTTTAACAAAAAGTTGCATCTGCAAACATATACAAACGTTTTTCCTAACAAGGTTACATGAATAAACAGACTTCCAAAATCAGTGGTAATGGAATGAGATCTGCACAAGCACCAAGAATCAATGTCATCAAAATGGCAATACTACCTACATTTCTTGTACAATGAGTTTTATTGAAAAAACACATCAACAGAAAAAAAGAAAGGAATACAAAGAAAAAGCAGTGGTGGACACGCCATGAGCTATCATATAAAGAACTGGAGGCGTCAAACAAGGTAGTCCATAGACTTGGAATCAATCCAGCACTTAAGAATCCAGAGGTGAATCCAGAAGACCAGCAGTAGAATGTCCCCATGTCAAGTAGCCTGCTAAATCGAACTAATGCTGGTTTAGATAACATACCGGTGAACACACCGGAGTAAATGTATGACTTAAAAGCAAAATAGCAATTCGGTACATAACATTATAAAAATAAAAAAAATTCAAACAGGCACATAGCAGAGGATAGCATTATCCAAAATGTAAAATTAACAATGCGTCATGTGTCCAAAACCGACAGGACCAAGCCCGTGGGTCCAAGCCACAAAGAACGAAGAAAAGGAGGAGGAGGAGAAAGAGAACCAGCTAGAAAGATAGCATGAATAAGTAGCGTTGAAGAGAAAGAGAGGAAGAGAGAAGAAAAAGAAGAAAGAAAGAAAAAAGAAAAAAAAAGGGGGTCCACGGGGCGGGGGGAACAGAGGCTCATCAAAGAGAAAGTAGTGTTAGGTCAAATCGCGAAGGGTGGTTGTAGGCCACCCATGGTTGCCATACCCGGAGGAATTTATCGTGGGTATCCGGTAACACAGCAGTAAGTTTCTCATTAACCATAATATCATTTATGCAGTTTTTAACTGCTTCAAAGCTGAGGGCCGGGGTCTTCCAGGCCCTTGCTATGGTCAATTTAGTTGCAGTAAAAACATGCGGCGTCAACTGGCGTTCAGGGCAGAGAAGCTTCATGATCGGTTTCCATAAGAGGGCTTCAAAAGGGTCCCTCCTTAAGTTGGTATTAAAAAGGTTGCGGAGCAACGCATAAACTCTAACCCACAATCTGCATACCCTGGGGCAGGTCCACCAGACATGTGCCATTGTACCCTCCTGAGAGCATCCGCGGAAGCACAAAGGGGAGTAGGATGGTATAAAACTCGCCAGCCTGGCAGGGGTATACTACCACCTATAGAACACTTTATAAGCATTCTCCAGGAAGAGAACATTTGTAGAAAATGTAGACAATGCCGTGGTCATAGCCTGCCAGTCTTCTGGATCGAGTTGCTTCCCCAGCTCAGCCTCCCACTGTAGGTGATAAGGTCTCAATGGCGGCTTTTTAGAGTTGATAATTGCCGTATAAATCAAAGATATGAGGCCCGGAGAATGGGGGCGCGATCTACATAAGCTTTCGAAGGGGGTCATAGTATAGGGGGTGGGTTGATATCTAATAAGGCATTAAAGGAAATGTCGGAGTTGTAAATAACTATAGTGTTCCCTAAGGGGAATATCATAGGAGGAACGTAAAAGTGTAAAAGGAATAATCTTGGTTGGGGAGAGCATAGAATGAACGTCTACAAAGCCATGTTCAGTCCACCATGCAAATTGTAAGGGATTGTCCCTACCCAGGGGGAATAACGGGCTATGGAGGAGATGGAGTAGTGGAAGGTGAGGGGAAATCAGACCCGCAGAATATTTGACCGCATCCCATAACCTAAGAGAATGGGCCAGGCAGGGACCTATAGAAGGCGGGCAGTGTGCTCGAGGGAGCCATGGAAGAGAGGCTAAAGGTGTCGGGTGGGAATCCACTAAATAGAAAGTAGCCCACAATGGCATTTGTTGTTTCTCGTGAAGGTGAGCCAATGGAGCGATACCTGCCGCAGTATAATAAGCGTGTAAATTAGGAACCGACAGGCCGCCATAAATTTTGCGTGCAAAAAGCACCTGCCTCTTTATCCTGGGCCTCTTGGGGCCCCAGATAAACTGCATAATTTTACATTGGTGTATTCTAAGGACGTGAGAGGGTACCTGGACAGGTAAAACTCGAAAATAATAAAGCAGCTTCGGGAGATAGGTCATACGAACCGTCGCCACTCTCCCGAACCAAGAAAGCGGAAGAGTGGACCAAGAGGCGAGCATAGCTGTCAATTTCCCAAACAAAGCAGGAAAGTTGGCTTGATACAATTCTGAGTACTTCGGGGTAAGCTTAATCCCCAAATAAGGTAATGAGGTCAACCACTGAAAGGGGAACGCAGACCGTAGGGAGTCTAGATCCGAGGGGCAAAGATTGATACACATTGCCTTTGATTTTGCCTGATTGACTGCTAAGCCTGAGAACAAGGCAAGAGAATCCAAAAGTAACAACAAATTGGGAAGGGAAATTCTAGGTTTGGTGATGGTCAACAGACTGTCATCTGCGAACAGTGACAACTTGTGTGAAGTGCCCGCCACCTCCACCCCAGACACATCCGGATGGGATCGCACGGCTTCTGCCAAGGACTCAAGAGCCAGGACGAACAGGAGCGGGGAAAGCGGGCACCCCTGCCGTATCCCCCTCCTAATGGGGAAGGTGGATGACTCAAAACCGTAGTACCGAACCTTGGCCTGGGGGGAGTCATAAATGGCCGAAATCCAGCTCAAAAAAGAAGTGCCAAAGCCGTAATGATGAAAGACCTGTGTCAAATAAGGCCAAGACAACGTGTCAAATGCCTTATTGACTTTGAGGGACAAAAACATTGTGTCCTGGGATCTAGCGTGTACAATATGTTGAATTTGGAGGAGCCGTCCAATCGCATCCCCCGCTTGTCGGTGAGGGACAAAACCCACCTGATCCTTTTTTATCAGGCATGGGAGAAATTAATTCAAACGGTTGGCCAAAATCTTAGTCAAGATTTTCATGTCAATATTAATTAAGGAGATTGGCCTGAAATTGGCCCAAGAAGAATGGTCCCTGTCCGGCTTTGGGATCATTACGATGTTGGCAGTCAGCAGGTTAGGCGTGAACGACTGACCCTTCTTAATTGAATTGTACATGGCCGCCAAATGTGGGGCCAGGACATCTGCTAACTTCCGTTAATACAAAGCTGTAAAGCCATCTGGGCCCGGTCTCTTGCCTACCTTCAATTCTTTAATGCACTCAAGAACTTCCTGGACCTGAATATCTCGGTCCATCAGAGACGCATGTGTGTCGGATAGGGAAGGCAAGGATAAATTGGACAAAAAGGTATCCGGACCTTGAGTAGATGAATTAGTAGGGGCAGAATAGAGCTTCGTAAGTCGGTGGCGAAATTCATCCAATATCCGCTGTGGGTTACCCGTAAGGATATTGTGGCGGGTGCGCAGGTTTATGGGAGTAAATTTCGGGGCGAAGGTTCGGAGCCTATTAGCCAGCATTGCGTTAGGTTTATTCGCCTTGGCGTACCACCTTTGACAAACCCAGCGCAAAGTGCGTTCAGCTTCATCGGTTAAACACAAATCCAACTCCGTACTAGCCGCATCCAAGAGTCTGCTGTTAATCAGAGAGGGAGCCTGCTTGAAGGCCTTAGACAGGACCTCCAAACGCTGCTCCAAAGTACGACGAGCTTGGATACGCTCTCTCTTACACCGTGACGCTATGCGAATCACATGACCCCGAAGGACCACTTTATATGCTTCCCACAGCGTCACCGGAGATGAGACAGTCCTCGTATTGAGTTTAAAATAGTCCCTGGAAGCTTCGTGAATATCGTTAAGAATTGATTTGAAGGACAGGAGAGAGTCATTCATAACCCAAGGGGCATGTTGCGGTTTGCTAAGAAGAGAGTGGCATACCGTCAACACAGGATCATGGTCCGACCAAGGGGCCGCCAAAATGGAGACAGAGTCGACCAAAGGAAGGTGTTTCTGGAGAACAAACATATGGTCGATCCTGGAGTGGGAGTGATGAGGGTAATGGGTATAATCCCTACCACGGGGATGAAACTCCCGACAGAGATCCACCAAGTCGTGATTATGCAGAGCCTGTAAAAACTTTTTAGCAGCGGGAGAGGGGGGTTTATGCTCCGAGGGATACCTGTCAAGAGAGGGGTTCAACAACACATTGGAGTCACCCACGAGCAGGAGAGTACCCTTCTGATGGGCCTTTAACAGAGAGCAGACATGAGTCAGGAAGGGTCCCGGGTTATCGTTCGGAGCGCAGTAAGTCATGATAGTGACCTCGTTGTCCTAAACAGTACCCTGCAATAGTAGATATCTACCATCTGGATCAGCGATTTGTTTACTGCAAATAAATGGGACTGAATTGCGTATGGCAATATGAACCCTTTTCTGCTTAGTGGGACCGTTAGCTAGATAAACTTGGGAGTAGTGTGCATTGAAATACTTAGGACAAGAGGAAGTGGAGAAGTGGGTTTCCTGTAAACAAGCTATATCAATGTTTTGCTGTTTAAGATATTTAAAGACCTTGACTCGTTTTTGGGGGGAATTCATGCCCTGGACATTCAGGGACAACCAGCGAAGGGTCATTGGATCAGGAGGACAGTCTCGCGATATACTCTGTCCGCACACCCCAGGGACCAGAAAGGAAAGGGAAAGAAAAGGAAAGAATAAGAGACAGAAAGAAAGAAGAGAAAAACACAAATTAAAAAAGAGCAAAGTAGAGCTCTGAGTAGAGCAAAGACTGGGTACATTGATGTACCATGTCGTGGACGCTGAGGCCCACAATGGGGTGGGACCATGACCAAGACAGCCGTCTTGGTCAGGTGCCTACACATGGGGGGAGCAGTGGTCCGTCATAACCACCAGCCTACTGTGGTAGAAAAAATCAAATGACTTAAATAACATTAGCACAGGAACTAAACAGTCAGTAAAAACAGGGTAAAATCAAAAGGAAAAACAATATTCAAACAATGACAAAAATGGAGACTACCATGGGTAGCCACCATATATGGACGCAAGGGGCACCGGTCCCCCAAGCCCCCCAGAGACGACCGACACAGGGTCGCCAACCCCAGGGAGCAGGAGGGGCCAGAGCACCGCCACCAGAACCACGACCCCACCGCCCCGCAGGGCAGGAACGGAGGGCCGCGGCACAGCAATCCAAAACATAACCGTTCTGTCAGATAGTGGGAGCTTCCCCCACCCATGTAACCGCCCTCCCCGCAACATCAAAGAAAATCACATGAACAGTGAAACAAACAAACAAGATAAAAACAAAAGATAAATTACAGCCCGAACCGCTCGGGCAAAATGCAGGAGCACCAACGGGGAGGGGGAAAAAAGATTCACTCAAGGCAGGACCCTGCAAGGTAACAAAGGGAGGGCGATCAGCGCCCCAGACTGCCATCTCACAAGCGGGGCGGCCAACAGGGCGACCCCCCCCAGCCACGCAGTCCTGGCTAAAGCAAGGGTGAAGTCACAGCAGGGGGACTCAAACCAAAACTCACCATCCCGATCCATGTGTTGAGCTAACAAGAGAGCAACGTTCAGATGGTGCGACACAGGATCAAGTAGCCTTGAAAAGCAAAAATTGGGTTAGTCAAAAGAGATAAACCGGGCAGATTCAGCCATTGTTGGACTGCTGAAAACGGTGGGCCTGCAAATCCCGCAGGGCCTGGGATCCAGACTGAGACCTCTGAGAAGCCCGAGAGAGATGACGGGGTGGCCCGGGTGGTCCAGGCCTGGAGGATGAAGATGAAGCATCACGCTGGTATGAAGGGAGGTCCAGTTGAAGATCTAGGAAATGGCGCTTCAGATCAGCCGGGGAGGTAGCGTGGAACTGGCGACCCAGGTGAGAGAAAGACAGCTTGAACGGGAATCCCCATCTATATTTTATCCCGTGGGACTGAAGGATTTGAAGGTAGGGCTTGAGGCCCCGTCGCCTAGCAATTGTGGCCGGCGAAAGGTCAGCGAACAGCTGGAGGGGATTACCTTGAAAAGATAGGTCCTGACGTTCCCTTGCAGACTGCAAAAGCTTCTCCTTGGTACGATAGTAATGGAATTTGATAATAACATCCCTTGGGGGACCTTCAGAGGGCTTGGGGGCCAAGGAGCTGTGGATGTGATCAAATTCCAGCCTGTCCGCCGGTATGCCAGGAGCCAATTCCTGGAAAAAAGCAGTAGCTGTTCCCTGTAAGTCAGTAATGACCTCGGGGATACCACGGATGCGCAAGTTGTCTCTGCGGGCCCTATTTTCCGCGTCCTCCAACTTGTCCCTTAATGCTTCCAGCTCCTCTAACAGCCTACAAACCTCCTCCTCATGACCGTCTAACACAGTGGTGGCCAAGTCCATGCGTTGTTCCAGCTGGTTAGTGCGGTGGCCTATCTCTTTAAGGCCCCGCACAAAATCTGAAGAGAGCTTACGTGAGGCAGTAGTGATCTCATCCCTCACAATGCTGCGGAATTTAGCCAGCAGAGCCTCCGAGTCAGCATGGAGAGCGCCCTCCCCATCCATGGGAAACAAATTGAGACTGTCAGCAGGGGATCCCGAACCAACAGCAGAGAGCCGGGTCTCGTCGTCAGGCTCTGGAGGTTCAGGCGCCACCTTGCTCCGGCCCCTGCCTGAGGCTGGGGAAAGCTTACCGGGCTGCTGCTTCTGTTCCTTACTTTTCGCGGCGCGGTACATAGCCGCCGGCTGACGGAGTACTCACAAGTTCCCGGAGGTGAGTAAACGGCTTCCCCGCTCACTCCGTGCTGTGCTAGGCTGGCTCGTTGATTCCGACGGCGTGGAGCAAAGGACTCAGGCAGCCATCTCTGTCACTCGCGCATGCGCCCCCCAATACTACCTAAATTTCTATACCTATTTAGAGCACTCCCCATCCCCAGTTATTTTTTTCATCTTCTACAATGTGGGGTAATGTCCTATACCTAGGGGAGTGCCTTGCATACCCAAAACCAGGCTCTATCTTCCCAAAGTACACAGCACAACTCACCTGTTTACCCAAGTGTCATGCAACAAAGAAGACACCACTGTGGGTGGAAGTAGAATCTGTCGAATGCGATCCCATTCCCATAGCGAATATGCTCTGGCCGCACCCAGCTGGTAGAATTTCCATATTAAACACCATAACCACATAACAAAACACTCTTTAAACATCTGGGATTCATTCAAAGCCACACATAATCTGCAATCTACTCACAAACCCCTTATTTGCTTTCTTCGAAATCCTGCATTTTACCCGGCCAGGGAATCCCCCTGTGCATTTGCTGCCTGATCTACCACTAATCTTTTCAGGTTGCATAACCTGGTCAACAATAGAGGTATCCACACATTTTCCACTCAATGCGAAAACTATGCACTTCTGAGGTATGAGCTGTTTCACTACCAACAAGTTAAAAATTGTTACTTACCATTCCTTAGCTCAGGATCCCTGCTCACACAGATGACACAATTTGAGCATATGTGAAAAAGCGATCCACATATCAGGCGACTCATATCAATGAACAGGGCCCTGGTCTATGCTAAAATGACAGCCATTGAAAGTGACAAGATACACAAGTTTAAAAAAGTATGGCTACCATAGGTGAAACACTGTTTACCCCCTGATTTTGACAAAACACCCAACTATTACCTTGGTAACTTTGTTTCTCTCCCCTACTTAACTCACCACATACGCTCCTGTACCAGGACCGCTCACAGGAAAACCTCCTATCTCCTCTCCCCAGCACTCTTTCTGAGTGTAAGTGAGCCTAAGTTTATGTCTTTGGAATGATTACTCCTATATAGTACCGACTTCCCCACTCACCTGTCTTTTTTTACGTTTTCTTATCCCCTCCATCTTTCTTCTTCCTCTTCCTTCTCTCCCCCTACAACACCTTTCCAGTCACTACACTGATTAAAACCTCAAATGGGGGTACCGTCTCCTCTTCCTATATAATTTGACTCTTCTGCATGCATTACTTAGTAGTGACTATGTGGGCATGGACAAAAAGTTTAATTGATGATATTTGACTGCTACAGCTGAATTTAGCCACTGCTGTAGCCACTGTTGTTTATAAGCATTTCTTCAATATCTCAAGAATTGACAATAATATATGCCTACATGTTTCTTCTTTCATGTAACTATGATGGTTTACCCCTCCTGTATTACTGTTGTCGTATTGCTATTTGTGACCAATAAAATTCTCCTCTTCAAGAAAAAAATATTCAACTACATACAATAGGAAAAAAATGTAATAAAATAAACCGGGGGAGGGGGGGTTCTCAGAGAGTCCTTGAGGTAAAATAGGCAAATAAAAAATGAGCCAAGAAAGAAAGAAAGAAAAAAACAAGAAAACTAAGAAAAGCAGTCTCTCTCACCTGGGGCCAAGAAATAACAACATGCCTGAGGGCTCAGCCAAGTTGTGAGACTTCATGCCAATAGGCATTAGTGTATAAAAAAAATATTGCCACAGCCTCCATGTGTCAGCAAAGATCTCCTCCCTGTTATGTAGGGTAGCTGTAAGGTCCACTGCGTCCCTAAGTTCATTAATTTTGGAAAACCAAAGAGACTTTGAGAGTGAATTCACAGACCTCCAGCACAAAGGGATTCACGCCTTTGCTGCGTTCAACAAGTGGATCATAAGAGAAGCCTTATATTTTTAATGGGTCGCTCTGTGAAGTGTAGCAAGCATGCCGTGGGCTTCCCACCAGGTCAACATTGGTCAGATGTTTACCAATCTCTACTTGCCAAAACTGTGACATTTTTTGGGCAGTCACAAAATATAGGAAAGAAGTGGTCCAGAGTCATGGGCACCCTGTACCATCTAGATAAGATCTTGAAATTGGTCTCCTGAACCTTTGTGGCAATAAAAAACTTCTGGGCAAAATGGAGAATTTTCGATTTTTGTGAATCAGTGAATTGCATAGAAAAATTATTATTCCCATTTATTGAGAACGCCTGGGGTAAAGTTCTCTGTAGGCTGAATCAGAGCTGCTTATATGATGGAAAGACTATGGGGAATTGTTTCCCGCTTGTGACAGTCTCCAGTTTCATGAGTTGTCAAACAACACCAGGAAAACAAGAGCATTTATAATGAAAATTTTGAAGCTGGAGGCCACTCCTAAAATTTAAAGGGGGTTCTGAGGCAGTGGCCAGGGAAGAAGAAGAGAGATTTCCATCAGGACCCAGGATGTCCCAAAAATGGAGATGACCACTGGACAAACTGGCGTTGAAACTGGGGAATCTCAAGGCCTGGTTCAAATTCCAGGTTACCCAGAACAGGGATAATGGGAGAGGGTAATTGAGACACCCAAGAGCTAAGAAAGGTGTTTCTGGAGACCTTTTAGGTGCTACCATGAGTAGGACGTTCACTAAGAGTCTTCGGAGGCAAAAGAGTAATCCATGGCCAGCTTTTTGTGGTTCCACATGAGTCCTCTATCTCCATAGCCACCCAGTGTTTGACCTCAGCATGACAGTGCCAATCAATCAGCCTAGTAAGATGGGCCACCTTGTAGTATGTCCATATAACTGGAAGGCCAATTCCACCCTGGCATTTGGGAAGGTGAAGAAGTTGGAGCCAAATGCAAGGTTTCCGGTGAGACCATAAAACTCCCAAAAGAGGGAAAACACATTTGAAGACACCTGGAGGTAACTGGATAGGAAGATCCTTCAAAAGAAGAACAAACAAGGAGAGAGGCGCCTCTGGGTGTAGTATATTAAACAATTTTAATCACAAAGCCAAAGAATAATAAGAAAACCACTCACATTTTGGTGGTGATATACAGGCATATCAAAGTTTCTCCAGAAGGGAGGGGTGGCTGTCATCTGGTGCGCTCGTTCATCCACTTGTTGTCCACTGGTTTAGCGCTGTGTGGTGAGGAGTCAGTCCTGTTTCCCTGGATGTTTTGCAAGTGGGTGCAGTGGATGAAACAATCCTCAAAGGGCACAGCGCCGTGCAGCAGGAACAACGGGCGATGGATGATGACGTCACCAGGCAAGCGACGCGTTTCCGAATGCTAGGGCAGAGAATGACACGACTGCCGCATTCCTTTCTCAAGCTGGTGGCGGTGAGGCGGGGAGCTAGTTTTTTAATGACATGACAGGTGAAGGGAGGAGGCCAATGATTGGTTGCGGCCATAGAGGTGGGAGGGGATTTGCGGGAAGTGTGTTCACGGAATGGATTGATAACACATAGGTGGTGTAATAGCTGACAAACGAAAAATACCAAACAACAAAAGACAACAAGACGAGGATAGTATGGAATCATGGACTTGGGGCTGGAAGTTTAAAAGTATTGGAATGGTCTTAATGGACTTAATTTTGAGAGTAAGTGAAAAGAAAAGGAAAGGAATAAATGTTGAGAAATAAAAACTAATAATTAGTAATAAATAAAAAGTAAAAAATAATAATAAGTAATAATGAATAATTAATATGTATATATATGGTAATAGAAAATAATAATAGATAAATTGATAGAAGATGGTAAATGATAAAAATGAGAAAGAATAAGATGGGAAAAATTAAGATAAAAATGAAAAAAAGAAAAATTATTATATATATATATGCACATGCACACATGCATATATGCGCACACATACACACATACATGTGCACATACACACACACCAAAATAAGAAAAAAATATATGGAAAAAAAATTATATATATGGAAAAAAAATATATATATATATATAAGAAAACGCATACATATATAGAAAAATTATATATAAAAATATATATATATAGGGAAAAAATATATATATAGGAAAAATAATAAATAAATAATAAAAATTTATAAGTGGAGGGTAAAGTATAGGGGGCTGGGAAAGAAGGGGAAAAAAGGGAAGAAATAAAAGAAAAAAAGAAAAAAAGGGGGGGGGAGAAAAAGAAAAAAGAGAAAGAAATAGGGTGTTTTATAGAATGGTGGAGATCTCAATGCTCTCATTGATGCCTCCAGGCGAGAGAGTATCCAAACTGTAAATCCAGTATGTTTCACGGGCGCATAGTTTTTTGTATCGTTCAGCTGGGACAAGTGATTTATTAATCTGTTCTATGACCCAAACTTTTAGTCCTGCAGTGGACTGTTGGTGTGATTTAGTAAAATGTCTTGGAACACTGTGGGGGTCGGTGCCACCTTCTACATTTCTTCTGTGCTCCCCAAATCTTTCTCTTAACGGACGTATAGTTCGTCCTATATAGAGTAGGCCACAGGGGCAACTCAGACCATATATGACAAATTCTGAAGAGCAGTTATAAAATTCTTTTAGTGGGTATGTTTTGCCCTTAGTATGAAAATTCTTCTGTCCGTGTTGGACGAAGTTGCAGGTTTTACAGCGAGCCTTTCGGCATTGGTACATGCCTATTAATGGTATAAGGATTGGTATAGATGATGTTGTGGTGATAGATTTAAGTTTGCTTTGGGCAATTTTGTTTTTGAGATTTGGGGCTCTCCTGTAAGTGATATTAGGACGAGCTGGTAAGATGGATTTTAGATGGGGGTCCTGGAGAAGAATGTTCCAGTGTTTTACTAGTATTTTTTCCATTTTTTTGTGTTTGTGGTGAAAAGTAGTCATAAATCTGACTGGATGTTCATCCAAGATTCTTTTTGGTTTCGAAGGTTTTCCGTTTAGATAACATTTAAACGCTTCATCGATTAGGGTTTCTGGGTACTCCTTTTCGGTGAACTTATTTCTGAGATGTTGACTTAGTGTTATGTAATCCGAGTCTTTGGTACAATTCTGTCTAAGACGACAAAATTGGCTGTTAGGAATATTATTTTTCCATCTGGGTAGGTGGCAGCTTTTGTAATGCAAATACGAATTTCCGGCCGTAGGTTTTGTATAGTTTTTAGCCCAAATAGAACACTCGTCGTGTCCAAGTTCTAGATCAAGAAAAGTCATAGTAGTAGGATCAGACACTGATGTAAATGAGAGACCGTATAGGTTTCTATTGCAGTGGTCTAAAAAGGGGATGATGGACTCTGGGGTACCATCCCAGATGATGATAATATCATCAATGTAACGGCCGAAAAAGATGATATTAGCAGAAAACGGATTATTTTGATAGATGTGGTTATTTTCCCAAAAACCCATGGCTAGATTTGCATATGAGGGGGCAAAGTTAGCCCCCATCGCGGTACCTTGTATTTGGAGATAAAAATCTTCATTAAAAGAAAAATAATTGTGTGTTAGACAAAAATGTGTGGCTTTGATGATGAAGGAGGCTTGACGGGCATTGATGAGAGGTTCATTTTGCAAAAATGTTCTATTGCCATCAGTCCAAAAGAATGTGGAATCGATGTATACAATGAACACACATCTAAGGAAAGCCATGTGTAGCTTGGTTCCCACTGGTATGGAGACAGAAGATCAAGTAAATGAGTGCTGTCCCGAATGTAAGATTCTAATTGGAAAACAATGGGCTGTAAAAATTGATCAATATATAGACTAAATCCTGTCGTGACGCTGTCCATGGCTGCCACGATGGGTCTTCCGGGGGGATTAAGTAGATTTTTGTGTACTTTGGGAAGGTAATAAAAATATGGGATCTGGAAAAGTTTTTTCTCAGGAAGGAACTTTCTGTTTTTGTGATGATCTCTTCTTTTAGAGCCTGTAGTATAAGGATCTCGGCTTCTTTAGCAAAAACCTTTGTGGGATCAGTGGGAAGTTTGATATATGTGGTGACATCTGAAAGTAGTCTGGAGGCTTCCTTTAGGTACGCTGTTTTATCCAAAAGTACAATTCCTCCACCCTTATCTGCCGATTTTATAATGATGTTGTCGGCGTGAATGAATTGATCTAGAGCCTTTATTTCAGAAGGTGGTAAATAAATTATTAAAGTTGGATGTTGAGGTGGAGTTACACATTTTCACAAGGTCTGCATAGACTATTCTATAGAAGCTCTCGATGTGAGGGCCTTAGAATGGACCGGAAGAAGATTGATTTAGGTTTAAGTGATGAATGGGTAATAGGGGTGATGTAACAACATATTGTGTATATAGTCTCAGGGGGTCGTCTTCATCCAGATCTGTACTGTCTTCAAACTGGCTGGTGGGTGATTCGAGTGGCACTCGAGAAATAGGCTGGGTGGAGCTGGTGATCATGTCTTGGCTATCATTCGCCTGTTTGATATGAAAGTGTCTCTTTAGGGTTAGACTACGTATGTATTGGTTGAGGTCTTTGAAGAGTAAAAAGGGATTAGGTTTGTTGATTGGTGCAAAACTAAGTCCTCGGCTTAGGAGGGAAGTATCGGCTGCTGTGAGAATGTGGGAGGAAAGGTGAAGATTTTGATGGTTTTTTGTGTTGCTGGTTGTTTGGATAATTGTTTTCTTCGTCCTCCTCTGCATCCTCGTCTGTGAGTTTTCTTTTTCTTGACGTGTGGTGATCGGAGGAGGACTCAGTACTAAAAAAGATGATGGTCCAGGATCTGGGTAGAGGGGATGGGTATTTGAATAGGGACTGAGGGACTGGGGTCACTATACACTTGGTCAATTGTTTCCATGGAGCTTGGTGGTATATGGCCGTGGGTGGTGTTAGTTGAGGGATCACTGCTACCATGGGTATAGACTCTTGAAATGGTAGAGGTATCTCCGTGGTTGGTAGATCTATTATAGAATTGGCTAAGGGCCATCATTAAACCTTTTTCCTTATCTTTATGTTTTTCAGAGTTTAGTCCTGTGTAGGCTTGATCTATATTTAGGGGTCTGAGATTTTTTCCAAAAAGGTAATACAGTTTCTGTGGTATAGTTTTGTTCTTTTGGGAAATTCTTAAGAGCAAATTTATTCGGTAGTTGTAAACTCATTAAGGCAGGATAGGCTGGTGACTTGAATTTGTGGGAGCGACTGATAGGCTCGGTTTCTTCCACGTCGGAACCATACTGGTTTGATGGCTATTCTTTTTATTCCATGTGAAGATACAGTTAGAATTGTAGTCATCTATATCACGCTTGAATTTTCCAGTTTTTATGCTGATGAGGTGGTCTTCATCTTTTTTTGTATTATATTGAAGGATTTCTAGCCAGCTAGATGGGATGGGTAATTGATAGTCCGAGATTTCTTTTATAATGATGGATAGTTGATTTTTGAATTTCTCAAACCTGTTGTTTCTATGGGAGATAAGAATTCCCATCCATTTAGCTGTACAGAATTCAGCGATGTTGGCCCATTCTTTTGAGAGTTCATTATCTAAAAAGGATGGGCATTCTTTCATTATACGCAGGCCTCTTGGAGAAATCTTGGTGTCTATATATTGGGATAAGAACAGTTGGTCCCACCATTGCTGGTTGGCAGTTTGGATTAATCTCTCGAGCTGCTTGAATTTGCCACTTCAGAATTTGTCATATATGGTCTGAGTTGCCCCTGTGGCCTACTCTATATAGGACGAACTATACGTCCGTTAAGAGAAAGATTTGGGGAGCACAGAAGAAATGTAGAAGGTGGCACCGACCCCCACAGTGTTCCAAGACATTTTACTAAATCACACCAACAGTCCACTGCAGGACTAAAAGTTTGGGTCATAGAACAGATTAATAAATCACTTGTCCCAGCTGAACGATACAAAAAACTATGCGCCCGTGAAACATACTGGATTTACAGTTTGGATACTCTCTCGCCTGGAGGCATCAATGAGAGCATTGAGATCTCCACCATTCTATAAAACACCCTATTTCTTTCTCTTTTTCTTTTTTTCTCCCCCCCCCTTTTTTTCTTTTTTTCTTTTATTTCTTCCCTTTTTTCCCCTTCTTTCCCAGCCCCCTATACTTTACCCTCCACTTATAAATTTTTATTATTTATTTATTATTTTTCCTATATATATATTTTTTCCCTATATATATATATTTTTATATATAATTTTTCTATATATGTATGCATTTTCTTATATATATATATATATATTTTTTTCCATATATATAATTTTTTTTCCATATATTTTTTTCTTATTTTGGTGTGTGTGTGTATGTGCACATGTATGTGTGTATGTGTGCGCATATATGCATGTGTGCATGTGCATATATATATATAATAATTTTTCTTTTTTTCATTTTTATCTTAATTTTTCCCATCTTATTCTTTCTCATTTTTATCATTTACCATCTTCTATCAATTTATCTATTATTATTTTCTATTACCATATATATACATATTAATTATTCATTATTACTTATTATTATTTTTTACTTTTTATTTATTACTAATTATTAGTTTTTATTTCTCAACATTTATTCCTTTCCTTTTCTTTTCACTTACTCTCAAAATTAAGTCCATTAAGACCATTCCAATACTTTTAAACTTCCAGCCCCAAGTCCATGATTCCATACTATTCCTCGTCTTGTTGTCTTTTGTTGTTTGGTATTTTTCGTTTGTCAGCTATTACACCACCTATGTGTTATCAATCCATTCCGTGAACACACTTCCCCGCAAATCCCCTCCCACCTCTATGGCCGCAACCAATCATTGGCCTCCTCCCTTCACCTGTCATGTCATTAAAAAACTAGCTCCCCGCCTCACCGCCACCAGCTTGAGAAAGGAATGCGGCAGTCGTGTCATTCTCTGCCCTAGCATTCGGAAACGCGTCGCTTGCCTGGTGACGTCATCATCCATCGCCCGTTGTTCCTGCTGCACGGCGCTGTGCCCTTTGAGGATTGTTTCATCCACTGCACCCACTTGCAAAACATCCAGGGAAACAGGACTGACTCCTCACCACACAGCGCTAAACCAGTGGACAACAAGTGGATGAACGAGCGCACCAGATGACAGCCACCCCCCCTCCCTTCTGGAGAAACTTTGATATGCCTGTATATCACCACCAAAATGTGAGTGGTTTTCTTATTATTCTTTGGCTTTGTGATTAAAATTGTTTAATATACTACACCCAGAGGCGCCTCTCTCCTTGTTTGCCTTTCTAGATTTGGAACTTGGTTTCTGTTCCCCACTGATGGCAGCCTTGAGTGTATATCTCCACCAATTTAATAACTATTTCTAAACAGCCTGAACTGTTTCTATTTTTAAAACAATTTCTTTTAAATTTTTCTTATAATTTTTACTTGGACCTTTTATTGGACCCTGGCTTATATCACGCTGTTAGGGATATATATATATTTTTCTTTGATTTTTGCGCAAAATTTACTTGTTGTATATACCATTGAACCAATCCTTTGCAGCATATCAAGTTTTTTAATATCCGCCCAGCGTGTGTTTTTTAGAAAGATAACACATTTTTATCAGAAATAATTGTATCCACTAATCTTCGTTTTTTCAACACCCCCCTCCCCTCCCCCCTTTTTGTTAGTTCCATGCCATTTGTCTTGTTTTATGTATATAGTGGTTTAGTGGTGTGTGTGTGTGTGTCTTTTTCTCCTCTCTCCCTCCCCCCCCTCCCCCCCCCCTCCCTTATTCTTGCATTATCAAAATGGATATCATCACCACTATTGACACTAATCGCCATTTAAGATTAGGAGAAATATATTCTTTGCTATCCACCATACAATTTACCAATGAGGCCAAGCTTTCTGGTAAAGTAAGGTACAGCCTATGTGGCAAATTCAAGCAGCTCGAGAGATTAATCCAAACTGCCAACCAGCAATGGTGGGACCAACTGTTCTTATCCCAATATATAGACACCAAGATTTCTCCAAGAGGCCTGCGTATAATGAAAGAATGCCCATCCTTTTAGATAATGAACTCTCAAAAGAATGGGCCAACATCGCTGAATTCTGTACAGCTAAATGGATGGGAATTCTTATCTCCCATAGAAACAACAGGTTTGAGAAATTCAAAAATCAACTATCCATCATTATAAAAGAAATCTCGGACTATCAATTACCCATCCCATCTAGCTGGCTAGAAATCCTTCAATATAATACAAAAAAAAGATGAAGACCACCTCATCAGCATAAAAACTGGAAAATTCAAGCGTGATATAGATGACTACAATTCTAACTGTATCTTCACATGGAATAAAAAGAATAGCCATCAAACCAGTATGGTTCCGACGTGGAAGAAACCGAGCCTATCAGTCGCTCCCACCAAATTCAAGTCACCAGCCTATCCCTGCCTTAATGAGTTTACAACTACCGAATAAATTTGCTCTTAAGAATTTCCCAAAAGAACAAAACTATACCCACAGAACTGTATTACCTTTTTTGGAAAAAAATCTCAGACCCCTAAATATAGATCAAGCCTACACAGGACTACCAACTCTGAAAAACATAAAGATAAGGAAAAAGGTTTAATGATGGCCCTTAGCCAATTCTATAATAGATCTACCAACCACGGAGATACCTCTACCATTTCAAGAGTCTATACCCATGGTAGCAGTGATCCCTCAACTAACACCACCCACGGCCATATACCACCAAGCTCCATGGAAACAATTGACCAAGTGTATAGTGACCCCAGTCCCTCAGTCCCTATTCAAATACCCATCCCCTCTACCCCAGATCCTGGACCATCATCTTTTTTAGTACTGAGTCCTCCTCCGATCACCACGTCAAGAAAAAGAAAACTCACAGACGAGGATGCAGAGGAGGACGAAGAAAACAATTATCCAAACAACCAGCAACACAAAAAACCATCAAAATCTTCAACCTTTCCTCCCACATTCTCACAGCAGCCGATACTTCCCTCCTAAGCCGAGGACTTAGTTTTGCACCAATCAACAAACCTAATCCCTTTTTACTCTTCAAAGACCTCAACCAATACATACGTAGTCTAACCCTAAAGAGACACTTTCATATCAAACAGGCGAATGATAGCCAAGACATGATCACCAGCTCCACCCAGCCTATTTCTCGAGTGCCACTCGAATCACCCACCAGCCAGTTTGAAGACAGTACAGATCTGGATGAAGACGACCCCCTGAGACTATATACACAATATGTTGTTACATCACCCCCTATTACCCATTCATCACTTAAACCTAAATCAATCTTCTTTCCGGTCCATTCTAAGGGCCCTCACATCGAGAGCTTCTATAGAATAGTCTATGCAGACCTTGTGAAAATGTGTAACTCCACCTCAACATCCAACTTTA